>JANJYP010167543.1:0-12976 GCA_024605115.1 Rastrelliger brachysoma
CTTTTTTGTTTAATCTATTTTGTATGTTACTCAAGAAATAAAATGAAATCTCGCTTGAAAAGTTTTGTTGTATAATGAATACCGTGTAATGTTAAAATTAAAAGGGAATATAAAAAAATGAAAAGGTTAGTCATGTTTGACATTTGAGTTAAAATTAATGTAAAACCTGACCTTTCATAATAGAAACCCTGTTAGGCAAATGAATAATTTTTATGCAACCCAACTTCAGCTCACTGCTTGTGGATACACTGCAACTACACTATGTTAGTGTTATTATTTTCTCACCAGTTATGTAAAAGCTGACTAGGCGGTTTTGGTCAGTGCCATCCCGATCTTTGGTTTTCAGAACTGCCACAACTTCACCGAGGGGATCGCTCTCCTTTACTGCACCCCGGTAGAGTTCCCTCTCAAACCGTGGTGGGTTGTCATTAACATCTGACACAGTGATGGTCACCACTGTGGTGGAGGAGAGGGACTGTAACTCTCCCAGATCAGAGGCCACAACTTCAAAGCTGTAGCTGGAACAGGCCTCATGGTCCATCTGACTCACTGTGGTGATCCAGCCTGTTTTACTGTCAATGGCAAAGAAAGAAGTTGTAGAAACGGGGGCACTGAAGGAGCGGGCATCTTTTGTCAGGTCCAAATTATAGGTGAGCAGAGGCCCAAGGCTGTAGGTTACCTGCAATTAAAAACAAGAAACATATATTTTCAAAGCTATTGAAAAAACTTTTGTAGCAAATACAATAAAGTCCTTTAGGGTCAGTGGAATGTGACTGTTACCCACCTGTCCATTAGAGCCCCAGTCTGGATCGAGTGCACGCACTTGAACCACTCTTGTCCCCACTGGCATCCCCTCCATCACTGTTGCTACATAGGTGTTAGTCTCAAACACAGGCATGTTGTCGTTCACATCTAGGATCTGGAAAATGAATTTCTCAATGATATAGATTAACAAAGAATAAAATGCACCATGCAGTTATAGTTCCCTTGTTAGTACATTAACACTTCAAAAAAACATCATTTAAATAATAATACACAAAGGTGAAAGAGGCTGTTTAACTGACTCACTAACCTTGACCTCCAGGTCCACAGTAGAGACAGACTCGATCAGGTCTCTTCTTGTTGTTGCTGCAACCTTGAAGCGAAATATGCTGACCTGCTCATAGTCCAGAGGTTTTATCACACGAATCAGACCAGTTTCCCTTTCCACTAGGAAGGTCCCTCCTTGGTTGCTGTCAAGCGTCTCTCCTCCAACTGCAGAGAAGAACCCGGCTTGCCCAGGTCCCATGTACACAGACCCCAGCGCTGTTCCTACTGTTGTGTCCTCAGGAATGGTGAAGGAGTATTGAGGCTGAGTGAAAGAGGGAACAAAGGCATCTGGAGGGACGACATGGATGAAGGCTGACACCAGAGAGTGCTTAGCTGGTGAACCGCAGTCTGTGGCTTTGACAAAAAAGGACAGCACAGTCCCCTGGAGGTGGTCCACAGTGCTCTTAGTCATCATCCAACCGCTATCTGGTTCCACCTGGGTACCAGCAAAACAGCACAGTGTCATTTCAATTAACTTTTAACACAATCATTTTCTCTGTCTGAGCCAGATTTTATCTCTATAAATCAAAGCATAGTAAACAATGAAAACTGAGCTTCAATTTGGTATCTATTTAAATGTATATACCACTACAATTTTTCTGTTATATTTAAAGCCATGTTGCTCATTTGCTCTTTATTTAATTGTGTTTCCCTTTTGAACAGTAAACATTGACAGAGGCATCAATCTTAATGTAGCATCATACTGATTAGATAAGTAGACATCTATAATCTACGATTAACAGATGGCTGTTAATCTACTGACACTGGGGGCAGGGAGGGTATTTGATAGTGTATCTTAATTGTAAACCTAATACTTAGTGATAATAATGTCTGCTCTCATTAAATAAATCAGTTTAAGGTCAGATCTATTTAAAAGATAAAAAAAAACAAACTCATGCTGGTTTCAGTACAGTTAAAGCAAAATGCACTGACCTCCAGCACATCAACCAGTGTTAGGCGGGCCTCGCTGTAAAGGGAATAGGTTATCCGTCCATTAGATCCAGCATCAGGGTCAGTGGCCTGGATTTGTGTGACCAGAGAACCTTTGGCAACATTTGCTTTGATGCTCATACGGTACTCCACTGCCCTAAATTGAGGGGCGTTGTCATTCTCATCTGCAAGAACCACACGTACTGTACAAAATGATGCACGTCCTGAAATAATAACAAAAAAAATCAATGTATGGATTTATTAGATGTACTTTAATTCTGAGATTGCATTATTCCAATGCTGTCAAGCTATATGGAATCCTTAAGGCCCAGAATATACAGTTAATAGTATGAATACAGAGCATATATTAAGCATATTCTACTGCTGCAGTAAGTGACTCTACATAAATCCCTTAACTTAATGTAGTGAAAATGTGATGTGAATATGCTTAAATATTCATTCATTTTCAAGAGTGTGAGATCTTACTTGATGAAAGCTATCATCTTAAATGCAACACCTACAGTACAGTACGATGTATTTGCATAAATGCATTGGCTTGCCAAATTAAAAGATAAGACTTTTTGTACTTTTAGTCTGACATTGGCTGAACTTAAGATTGCTTTTTTCAGTAAATCAGTTTACAGTTAGCTTGGCTATTGTGGTCAGTGTTTAAAATAATACCTCCACCATCCAGAGCCATAACAGTCAGCACCATGTCCTTGTTGAGAGGATTCTCTCTGTCTAACTTCAGGGCTGTAGATATGACTCCATCTGCATCAATGGTGAACTGAGTTTTTCCCAGGTCATTGATAAAGGAGTAGGTGATCTGGCCAAACAACCCAGAGTCCTCATCTGTGGCTCGAACCTGAAGGTACATACAGAGATTTGAGCAATAATATCAGACTGGATTGGCCACTGCAAGATTCTGCAACATTAAACAAATATGCTGAAGTTAAAAGGAATGTAGAAAGTTTCCTGTGAGCAGTAAGCAGGTACTTACCTGAATTACGTTTGACCCTGGGGGGGCATTTTCCTGGACCTCAGCCAGATAGAACCTCTGGCTAAACACAGGGCTATACAGGTTTGCTCCAAGGACTCGTACAATCACCTGTAAATCACCATCATTATCAATAAAATCATCCAATTTTCTTCATCTCGATTGTCTGCTGACATTGTGTTTATGCCTTCACAATAACTGGCTGATTTGTGGAACATAGTAACATAATATCAAATTGGCATGCAAACCAGCAGTGAGAGATTCAGACTTGTTACTAAAAAGTGTTTGATATGAAGCTAAAGCTACTGTGTTCACCTCCTCTCAGATGAAGTGACATTATTGCTACAAAATGTGAGTATTAAGATTTAATGTGAAGTGATGTCTTATTTCAGAGCCAAAAGCCCCCCACCAAACACACCACTTATTATTACCACTAAGAGACAGCTGTGAACATTTTTTTCCAGTTGGCAGCTCATCTCACAGTAATTCCAATATGACATGAACACACATTAACCTCTAACTTCTCCGGCTAAGCTACTTGGCAAAAACTGCAGTTGCACTGGACATCTGTGAATATCTGCGATATATCTGGAGTGAGAGGTGCTAAAGCAGATCACTCAGCCTGCAGAGTGTAAACATTGCAAAGGTTAAGAAAAGAGCAAATAAGTTGACAGAACTAAAATGGAAGTGCTGAGAAGTTGTTTTACCTGAGCAGTGTTGGTGAAGACTCCATCTGACACAGACACATTAAGTTGATATGAGAGTTTCATGCCTTGTCTCCTCTTGTTAGACAGACTCAGCACCCCTGTATCTGAGTCTATCATAAAAGTCATTCTCTCATTTCCAGAGAGAATACTATACCTTTGGAAAAACAAAAGAAAGAGTACAAGTGCATGACTACTCCTCTCTATAGAAGCTGCTGGAAACACTGGTTTCATCACATTGTGTTGAATCAAAGTCACTAGTGAAAGACAAATAAAAGTTGGAATGAAAATTGCAACATTTTTTTCTAACCCAAATATAAAAGCAAAATTGCTTGGTGAGCACTGTAGTCTTATAAACTTCTAATAATCACTTGGACAAAACAGAACAAACAACCAAATCAAGAAGTTTTAAAACTTTTCCTTTTTCTTACCTCAGCCTCTGTGCATCACAGATGTCAGCATCTGATGCCTGAACACAAGTCACAAAGTGCCCTCGGGGAGCCAGTTCGCTGACAAAGGCCTCGTAGAGTGCTTGGCTGAAATTTGGTGGGTTGTCGTTTGTGTCAGTAACAGTCACAGTGACACTAACATCACTACTGAGGGCAGGGTCTCCACTGTCTATCGCTCTGACAATGAAGTTGTAGCGCTGGATGAGCTCATAGTCCAACAAGCGTGCAGTGAATACTAGTCCGCTGATACTGTCAATATGGAAGTAGTCGCTGCTGTTGTAGAAGTCAGATAGTATTTGATAACTCACCATGGCATTCTTTTCGGAGTCTTGGTCCTGAGCAAATACCTACAGGGAAAGTAACATTGAACTTTGTATTAAGTCATACATTATTCATTATAAGGTCTGGTGCACTTCTCCCGGCATTCTCCACAGCTACAGTGCCCACACTGTGCCCTGATGAGAAAATGAAATAAAACATCTGGCATGATGCTTTTTGCTGAGGCACAATATGTGAAAAGCAAAAGTAGAGCAATATACTGTAAATGTATCAATAACAGAAATATTTTAATATATTATAAAAGGAACTGCCACCAGTATAGTGTTACGTTTATCAATTATTTAAGGCATAGATACAGTATAGTCTATGTCTATAGTCAATTCCTGAATGATAATGACCCAGTGCCCCACAGTGCATTAAAATTTATGATCTACTGTATATAGTGAACAATACTGCATGACCAAGTTTAATTTC
Organism: Rastrelliger brachysoma; assembly: GCA_024605115.1. Taxonomy (NCBI): domain Eukaryota; kingdom Metazoa; phylum Chordata; class Actinopteri; order Scombriformes; family Scombridae; genus Rastrelliger; species Rastrelliger brachysoma. The sequence continues at coordinate 4,923 of JANJYP010167543.1, forward strand.
AGGCATAATTTCAGGCATAATGAATATTCATGAATCCTGTATTCTTATATAGGCTTCCTGTTCTTGTCATATTCAATAACACAGTCAAATAAGGCCAGTGACCTATTTTGATTACTGGTTCACTTCCTAGAATATTTAGCAGAAATCAATGAATTCAATAATACGGTATCTTAGAATTGTCTTGTGCAAATATGCTCCTCAGTGCAACAGTACTAGTCTATCATTTGCTAAAGGTCAAGATCTTCCATTGGGAAATTTCTAGGAAAATATCACACTATCTACTTATAAATAAATAATTTGGCATTTGATATTCATCCACAGTAGTGCTGGAGTGGGTCTTAAGTCTGAACAATCATTCAGTAAGGGTATACACTGGATCAATCAGTAATAAAGCCATACACACAAACATTGTTGTTTTTGTATGATCATTTTAACTTTTGTATAGCCTTTTTGAGTATACTGAAAAGGGCACTATAAATAAAATGTGCTGTTATTATTATCATTATTATTATTATTATTATTATTAGTAGTAGTAGTAGTAGTAGTAATAGTATTAATATCATTACCTGTAACACGGTTGTTCCAATCATTGAGTTCTCAGCCAGCACAGCAGAGTATGACGTGTTCTGAAACAATGGAGGATTATCGTTCACATCCAGTACAACAATGTCCACATCAACCTCAGACTTGGCCCCAGTCAGTGTATCTGTGGCTTTCACCGTTAATCGGTAGTACTGCATGGTCTCATAGTCTAATGGGTAAATCACAATGATGATTCCTGTGTCGAAGCCAATGTCAAACTGGAAGGAAGGATCTCCTTCTGCAATGGTAAAGATGACACTCTGGCCTTCAGGACTGGTGGCATTAATACACAGGACAGGGCTGGAGATGGCCACATCCTCTCTGACAGTGACGCCATAGAAGGGCTTGTCAAACACTGGCATGGCTTTATTGACAACTGTTATAGGTAGTTCTACCTCACTGGACAAAGTGGGGAAGCCTCCGTCAGTGGCTACAATGACCACCTTGTATTCTGCATTAGATAAGTCTGCCTCGAAGGACCTCTTCAGGGTCAGCTCTCCTGTCACAGGATTCACCTACATGACATATATAAAAAAAAACAATTTTGAGAAGCATAAAAAGCAACAACTCTTACCTTCACTCAGGAGAAGGAAAGATAAAGTTCTAACCTGAAAGTTCCTATGTTGCTCTTTCAGGCTATAAGTCACCTCCCCATTCAGACCAGAGTCTTGGTCAGTGGATGAAACCTTGAAAATAGATGATCCTGGTTCTGCTTCCACCTGCACTGCAGCGTAGTAGGGAAGATTCTCAAATTCTGGGGCATTGTCATTCACATCCTCAATCTAAAGAAAGGACAGATATTTTTGGAAAGTTGAACTGGATTATACAATATAAAGAAAATAAAGAAAAAGACTGATGGCAGAAGTTTCTTAATGGGTGAACAAGCTGTGAACATTGTTTGCAATACAAAAAAGTATTGAACAGAAAGTAAGACCTCAATAAAGTGTCCGTGCAACTTGAGAATAAGTTTGACATTTGATATTATAACAATAGCATTCATGCATACACATTGATGCAGATTTCAACACTCACTTGCACTTGTATGGTGACTCTGGCCACCCTCAGTATCTCATCTTCTCTGCTGACCTCCACGACCAGCTCATAGCTCTCTTTCTCCTCTCTGTCAAAAGGCACACCGGTGGTGAGCACCACTCCGCAGGTTGGCCGAATTGTGAAGCTTCCGCCAGGGTTCAGTAGAGTGTATTTCAATGGCTCATTGAGGAGGTGACCGATTGTGTTGACAACAGTCACTACAGTGACATTGGGTACATTCTCTGGGATGGAGGCGGAGTAAACCGGGACAGTGAAGAAAAAGCCACTGTCTATAGCTTCTCGGACAAGCACTGTGACCAATGTCATACTGGAGAAACGTCCATCCCATACCTTACAACATTGAGAAATGGAAGCATTTTCAGTGCATAATGAGAATGGGCCATTTGTTTATATTTGACAGTTGACCCATAATCAGTTAACGCAAATAATGTAAATACTTAATATGCATGGTCTTCTCTGTCCTGAAAAAATAAAATAAAACAACTCTGACGTATATAGACCTGGAGGCCACCCATCTACCTGTGCAGCAAACCCTATATCAACCAGCTGACCCTGTGATCTCATCTCCCTGTGGAAATATAATAAGCCTGTGACTTGCTTATTATATAAGCCAGTCAAAGCAAACTGCATGCTGTTTATCAAAGCTAGTGACAGCACATAATGTAAATTCCATTCATGTGTCATGTCAACAGCCTATTAACTTACCTTCACATTGAAGCGGTAGCGGTCTTTACTGAGATTCTGATTGATAACAGTCACAACCCCAGTGTAACGCCCTACAGAAAAGTGCTCTAGGTTGCTTTCCACAAGAGAGTAGACTAGCAGTGGGGTGTTGGGCTTCTCAGGGTTCAGGCTGACATCAGAAGTAATATCTGGATCAAAAGCTTCGACTCTCAGGACCTCAACTCCCACATAGGTTGGCAAAAGGAGGACTGCCTCATACATGTCCTGAGAGAACCTTGGGGGTGAGTCATTGATGTTGATCACCTAACAAAAATAAAAATCAAACATGGGGATTAAAGTGATCCAAGAAAGATTTGTGAATTTCCCTGATTTATATGTAATTTAGTTACCTTTATAAACACATCTGCTGGTCTCTCAGCACTCCTAGGAGGTTGACCACTGTCTCTAACATGAACCCTGAAGAGGAACTCAGAGAAGGTCTCATAGTCCAGACTGGCAATTGTTCTAAATATAAGAAAACACTCAATAGTTATTTGTCCTAGAATTAATTACATAAATTACATTTCTAAGCAGATGAATTGACATTCTCAATAATGATACAAGTTGGTCAAATTTATATCTGTCACCTACCGAATTGACCCAGTCCCTGAGTCCACGGTGAAAAACATGCGAGCAGTCTCATCTATGATCTGGAACACTAACAAGGCGTTATGATTGCGGTCACTATCAGTCGCCTGGATGACTAGAGGGTTACCATCTTCTCCCAGGACCACACTGTTGACTAGAGCAGCTTCACTGATTGCACCCACATACCTGGTAAGGTAAAAAGATTACACTGCTACAAAAGAAGAATATTGAATAAATCACTGCAGAAAAGCACACACTGTCAGGAGTCATTATGGTTCAACAGTATAGGAGCATGTCAGTGCCAAAGCTGTTCTCTTCAGGATGTCGACCACCACTGATACCTGATTTGTTGAAAGACTGGTGGGCTATCATTGACATCACCCACTTGGACCATCACAGTGGTGCTGGCATCAACTCCAGTCATGCTCAAGGCACGAACAACCAGAAAGTAGGATGTTGTTTGCTGTGAAAACAAAGAAATGCAATGAGTAAAGTGCTTTTTAAGTACTATTAATTTCTTCTATGTGCATATATTAGCATATATTAGTAACTCTTACATGAATCACATCAACAATGAATGGTTACAGTTCATATAATCGTATTATATATTATAATAATTATAAATATATCATATTTACACAAATACTACATTAAATCACAGACATTAACAAACCTCAAAGTCGAGTAGTCTGCGCGTGCTAATTACACCAGTATGATGGTTTATAAAGAAGCAGTTGTCGTCATTGCCTCTGGTGATATCATAAATAAGTGTTGAGCGACTGAGTGCGCTAATTGTGGTCACGTATGTTCCAGTGGTGCTGTTCTCCATTATCTGTATACACATGAAAACTTCAGTGAGTTGAAGCAATTTTTGATTAAAGTTACCTTCCGTATGTCTATTTAGAAATCATCTGTCCCTCACAGCCATTTTCCCATCATTCTTTATAAAATCAATCTGTCCCTTCCCAGACCTCTCACCTACGTACCCATCCACCCAGTCAACCATCTATTTCTTTACCTCAGCCTGATACTCCTTCTGAGAGAATTTGGGTTTGGAGAAGTCAGAGAGTATCAAGGAGATGCGAACTGTAGCTGTGGCCATTAATGGAGGGAATCCACTGTCTGTGACACGCACAGTGAGGGTGTAAAAGCCTACAGAGTTGAAGTCCAGGTCCCTGGCAATGGAGATAAGGCCAGTGGCATTATCTATGCCAAACACACCCCCGGTGTTACCTGAGAGCAGCAGAAAGTTTCATAACATCATTTACTGGTAAGTATGAAAAACGGAACATTCCAATTTCTTTTCCTTCTCTACCATATAATCTTCAAAATACAGTTTAAAAAAGAAAACGAGAGAAGCGTAAACACAAGATACAGATAGTGCTATACCTGCTTCCATAGTATAGGTGAGTTGCCCATTAATCCCATTGTCTTTATCGAGGGCGGTAACTTGCACTACAGAAGTGCCTATGGGAGAAGACTCATAGGCCACAGCATCATATACTGTACTCGTGAAGTAGGGGATGTTATCATTGGAGTCCTCCACTGCTACCAGGATACGAGCCAGGTCACGGTTAAATGGAAACTCCTGATCCTTGACCTGGAGCAGCATTGGGTGACATGAGAGATGTATAGCTTTGTAGGAGGCCATAAATGAAAGAAATCAGCTAAAATTAAGTGAGGCAGACAAGGTTGCCAAGAGCAGGATAATTTGGAACAGAACACAGGGACAAACACGCACGGACAGACACGCACTCACACACACACACACACACACACACACACACACACTCACACACACATATTTCTTCTTTGTCTCCCCCCTCACCATAATAGTAAGGATGTGCTGTGTTCTAGCCTCGTAGTCCAGTCTGTCTGCAGTGTAGACAACCCCTGTTCCAGGATTGACCCTGAACAGTCTCATACTGGCTGGGTCTACACTGCCATAGATGGAGAAGCTCAAACGGGCACGCTCATCCATGTCAGATGCCCTGACCCGTAGCAGTTCCATGTCCACTGCTATGTCCTCAGAGACACTTACATCATAGGCAGGCTGTGAGAAGACGGGAGGGTTGTCATTGCTGTCTTGTACTCGGATGAAGACCTGAGTGACAGAGAGGTAGAAGGAGAGTTTGAAAAGTCAGTGTCATAGATAAAGATAATTGCTTCATCTGCAGTGATAAAAGCCCCAGAGTTTACTTTGGGATCTGAGAGTTGTAGGGTTGAATTAATTCTGGTCTCAGTTTTTCATTTGTAAGGTGACAATATCAATGAACACTACAAATGTTTGACCTTTATTTACACAGGATAATCCTATTAATCCACTAATATCAAGGATTTCTCTCACAAGGCAGACCCAGTAGGCCAGCAAAGAGAACAGAAGCACATGAGATATCAAAGACAGAGCAACAAAAAGCACATTTCATAGTCAGCAAGAGATAATTTAAAAAAGGGGAGTACAAGCATAGGAAGGAGAAAAGCTTGGAGTAAACAGCTCCCCTAGACTAGGTAACAATAATTAAATTTGATGTGGAGCTGAAGTGTGCAAGACATGGTGTCAGTGCATAACAAATCAAAAGTGTGTGTACCTGAGCAGTGGCAAAGTTGGTCCCATCTGTCACCTGAACAGTCATGTTGTACACAGACTGCACCTCTGCATCCAGCGGCTTGGCTACAACTAGAGTCCCCACCCCCACTTGAAGGTCAAACTGCATGTCAAAGCTCCCTGGAATCACACATACACACACACACACATGGACACACATAGCTCACACAGTGTTTCAGTCATTAAGTATTCACTTTGCGTGCTAAACTCAGGTGCTCTAAGTTATTACTGTGTAATTGTTTTGGCCAGGTGCCTGTGTCTGGAGCCGAAGGGTCTGTGAAATAAAAAATGAACTGAAATGCAATTCAATGTAGCACCAAACCCACCTGGCAGCCTAAGAGTTGTTAACAGCCACACAAACATCTTTCTTATCACTCCAAAACACAACCCATCTCAGAGATCAAAAACCTACAGCGGGGTCTTTTCCACGGGCGGTGAGTGTACAGTTTAAAGGCTTAATGTTTGATTAGAGTGAAGGAGAGGATTGATATGTGTTAGGTATTCAGCACCATCCTTCGTCTCATTCCAGCTTCTCTCTCGACATATCTGGGAGCTTGAGCTCTTCTCAGCATATGAATACTGATTGGGCATTTTTCACAGACCCACTGATGCGTGTTGAGTCACAGCAAACCACAGGGATTTGCCTTTTTCTTTGTTTTTTTCTACAGTAGAGGTTCATCAATATTACACTAAGTAGAAACAATCTCACAAAGTTAAAGAAAACAGTAATCACAGCCTGCAGTCTTAAAATCAAAAGAAGTATGCCGTTGCTTTTCACAACTAGTTTTAGGTCGTTTTGATATGTAATCTGAACAGGTAAATATAGTACTGTATATGTATAGTAGTAGTCAATAAATTTTGACTTTGAATATTATATGAATGCTTTCATTAGTAACAGGTTAAAAAGACAATCATTTGTGCATTATATTTGACATTTTAGTGACACCATTTTTATCTTAACAGATAACTGACAGACATATCTAAAAATATATAACTTTTGAGTATGATTAGCACTGTAAAGCAATTTATGAGTGGATCTAGGTATTGTTTGTATAAAAGATTCCAGAGCCCATACAAACAATATAATACACAATGACATTGTTCCAACTAACAAAATCTAATTATATTAATCTGAGGGAGAGTATTGCTGTAACCTCAGCGGAACAGGACTGTGAAGTACTGTAATACTTACCTTCTGTAACAAAACATATAATGGGTTTGACAAAGTTGCATTATTGTATTATCATCACAATACAACATTACAATCATATGCCAACTGTTTCACCACCTCCCCCCATTTACTTTTCAAAGTAGCTCGATTAACTGAACTAATAATATAAACTTGTCCAAATGAAGCAGAGGTAACACACCAGTTGTATCTGTGTGGAACTGTGTGTGAATCCTTTTTCAAACTCAGATCACCCAATAATGCCTGTGGCTAAACATGGTCCTCATACTGTGTGCTGGATTTTCAGAATTTTTCTGCATTTCTCCAGACCTGAGGCTCTGAAGAAAGAGTTGTGGTGAAATTAGTTTTGGCCAGACCTGTGTCAAGTGAGCAGTTTCTTCCACACTGATTCTGGGGAATGTAGAACATTTCTCTGGCGAGTCGTCCTCCTTAATGGTGAGAAAGAAAAGATGAAGATAAAGGGATTATTAACATTTAGAAAGTAAATGATGTTCTTCTGATCAAAGGTATGCATTATCTCTGTCCAGCATTCTGCACAGAAGATCTTTTTAAATTTATCTTTACTTTTTAGAAATGTAAGATGATTTTTCATTAGAATACTTCAGCGCAGTGTGAGAAATGAGATGCATTTATGAATGATGTCTGAGTACAGCTGAAGTTTGAGAGAAAAGATAATGTTATCATCACCATGGTGGAAATATTAATGAGAACTTTCTGCACAATTTCCTCACTGATATTAACATAAAGTGCCCTNCGTTATCATCACCATGGTGGAAATATTAATGAGAATTTTCTGCACAATTTCCTCACTGATATTAACATAAAGTGCCCTATTTTCCTGCAGGCACAATGCCAGCAGAGGCCCAAACGTAAGTCTTTATACAATTTCCCACAGGCATAAGTCTTTTTTTTTTTTTTTACATTGCTGACCATTTGGTAATTTGTGCGCACCAAATGGCTGAACTGAGGCTAGGTAGCACAGTAAAATTTTGGTGCCTATTTTGGTGCATTTACAATACAATCTACTAAAACCACCTCTAACTGCTCATCCAGATGCAAGGGAATATTCATGTCTTCAAGTGGCAGAACATCATGAATTTAATTTTAGTTTTTAGTTTTTGCACCTTTCATTTTGCTATACATTTTTCATCTACTGCAAATTGACATGAGAGTCAAAACACATTTTTTTAAGGACAATTCCTGCCAATAATATGGGCATAGTGACCTGGAGTTCAGAAATATGTTCTGTTGGATGAGGGAGTTTCCTACAATAACTTGAAATGTCAGATCTTTTCCCTCTTTATTTAACAGCTG
>JANJYP010167595.1:0-13497 GCA_024605115.1 Rastrelliger brachysoma
CTGTATTCTGTACAGGTATATTATGCAGGACTTTACTAAAAAGGCAATGTCCAGACAAAAATATATATAGATGCATACACACATCAACCATCAAATCTTGCATTTTAAATCCTTTATGACCTTAAGGACTGTTGGTCGGAATTAAACAAGACATATTTGGTTGTAAGTTGGGGTCTAGGANATAGACCAAATTAATCGATTAATCAAGAAATGAGAAAACATTAGTGAATGAGGCAAATCCTTGTAAATGCCTGATTTCAGAATGAATATGTGCATACAAGTGTTTTTTGCATGTGCCCCAATNAAATAGTAATAAACATTTTTCACCATGTTGTGGCATTGTATAGACCACATTAATCGATTAATCAAGAAATGAGAAAACATTAGTGAATGAGGCAAATCCTTGTAAATGCCTGATTTCAGAATGAATATGTGCATACAAGTGTTTTTTGCATGTGCCCCAATGTGTGTGTAGGTGTCTGTGTTTACCTGAATAGGTAGCTGACTGGTGAGGTAGCATCCTGCAAAGCTGGTCAGGTCTCCACTGAAGAGGAAAAAAAGGAAGCCAAAGGACATGGCCTCCTCTACTTTACCATTCCGATGTGACTCATAGACCTGACTAGATAGATAGATAGATAGATAGATAGATAGATAGATAGATAGATAGATAGATAGATAGATAGATAGATAGATAGATAGATAGATAGATAGATAGATAGATAGATAGATAGATAGATAGATAGATAGATAGATAGATAGATAGATAGATAGATAGATAGATAGATAGATAGATTCACTCAACATCAAAACAACATATTGCTTAAAAATATTTCAAAATCAAATACTTCATTAGGATCATTAACACTTATGATTACTCACGGCAAAAAGGACAACAGGAAACAGAACATGGATATGAGTCCTATCACTACACTGCAGTATTCCCAGACATTATCCACACACTCTTCCAGTAAGTACAGGATCCATGGGGTCCCATTAACACATAGCGGCCGGCCCAGCACAGGAGCAGTCCAGTTAGTGGCCAACACATCCACACTCTTCCCAGGGAAGCGTGCTGCAGCCATCAGGGAGAGACTGGTGATGATGTGATGTGACGTGTCTGTTGTTCAGCTGCAGATATATCCTCCTTCTGCAGCTGCATAAGCAGATGCCTGTTTAATTTGGCAAAGGTCAGAGTTGATTCAAATAGATCTGACACACCTACCTACCTCATAAAATAGGTGTGGGAAGACTTGCTCTGACATTTGATGAGTCTGAAAGAGATGTCAGAACAGTATCAGCAGCATGTTGCACCAGTTGTGTGTAAGTTCAAACTTAAATGTGACATAAATTGTGATTTGCATACACATGCATTACACATTTAAGATTACACATTTTTTTTAGAAAAGGTTGGAAGGAGACTGAAGGGAGCATGAATGTATAAAGAGAACTGGATACAATTTGGAGGACAGGCCCTGTTCATTCCTATGAAAGTTGCTAAGAGGCACGTGAACCCGTATAAGTCACTTCCTGCTGAAAAGGCATTACTCCACTGATTACATATTGCACATGCTCTGTGGGCTCAAGTCATCTAGCTAAGTCATCCTCCTTGTTCTAGTTAAAGAAGGATAAAACAATATAGTCATGGGGCTTTTCTAGATTTCTGAGATGTGATCAGACTATGTGGATCAAATTCTGTTATTCCGTTTCACTTTCAATTACCCAGGGGTTGTGATGCTCAAAAAAATGTATCCACCATTTTACAGACCGGTCCTTTTCCCATGACTGTGTGCAGAAAAGATGCTTTTTGGTGCGAAAGTTGTGATTCCATGGTTTGGACACTAAATCTAATTGGCTTCAAAGCCTGTAGTGTTCCTGGGGGCTTTGAGAGTAGGGGTATTCAGTTGGTTGCAATCGGCAACCTCACCACTAGATGCCATTAAATTCAACACACTGGTCCTTTAATTGCATGCTATTTTGCAAAACAGTAATCCAGTGTAGACCTAATTTACTGAGATGATATTACTATGATGTGGCTCATGCTAAAGCTCTATCTTTTAAAGTAGTGTCAAGTTTACACCTTAATTTAATAACTTAACGTTACACATAGCTGATGCAATCCAGTAGCCTACAGGAGTAAACAATACAAAGTAATACAACTGCGCTTCAGTTTATCCCAAGTAAGTAAATAAGATCTGTATAATTTGAGCCAATTAACTTGCTTTAATTAGCTCAATATTTACAAGAAGCAATGTCAGTCTGATTTCCATTGTCATTGTTTGGGCTCATTTGAGCAGACTGAGGAGTGGGATGCTAGCACACGGAGATGAGCAGATTAGCTCCCGGTGGTCTCTCACCTGATAAAACGGACTCGGTGCAGACTGCAGACTGTCTGTAAATCAGCGTTAACTTCTCCCACATTCTCGCACGTTTCTCTGAGAAATATAAACTAAGGGAGAACATTACAGATTAGCTATGGTTTTACCGTCCATCACCGGTCCCCTACATCAAGACACCATGGATGAGATCACAACATCCTGTAAGGATTTTCAAAACCAAAACACGTCTGTATTTCCATGCTCATTACTAAACGTATGAGAAAACACGAACATATTACTCTGAAGTGACTTGAACTATTTACAACCAGAATCTATATTAAATAAATAGCCTACTCTTTTAGGTAGCGTTTAAAATTCTGCGTTTTAATTTGAAGGCAAAAGCTGGCGCGTAGCGGGTGCTTTACAGTTCCACTTCCGCTGAGTGATGTCAAGGGAAATACCACCACCCAAAGGTCAAGTGATTTCCTGTCACCTGCGAAGGGCGAGGTACATGTCTGTGACCATGTCCAGCATTTCTTCTGCAGCTTGGTATTCTTGGCTTAAACAACTGGAGATTGTTGATGCAGTTTGTGTCTACACACACAAACAGTATGCTCATACTGATAAAAGTAGCCAATACAGTTATCACTGACAGAGCAGAAGTGTTTTCTTTCTGCAGCCTGTGATCTATAGTCTTACCTCTCAGAAGCATCAAACATTTCTACTGGCAGAATGTGTTCATATCATGTATTCATTATTTCCCTCTGCATTGATTGATATTGTGATGCTGAATGACCCAGACTATAGTCAGGGTGTTTTTTGAAAACTAGAAATTGTCTAGTAACTAATTGATAGTCTCAGGAAAATGTTTGATTCTGTAATTCATATTACACCCAGTGCAGTGAAGGTTTCAAGCTTGATTTAACTGGAAGAAATATGGAGCGTCAGTAGCCTATTGCATTTTTTTCCCTCTATTAATCAGATGTTTAGATTTTACCTGTTGTGGTGTTGTGATATATGGTGCCACAGATCCTACTGCTTTTTTAGCAGACACTGCTGTCCTGTTCTTTTGATCATCCTGTTATTTTTTATTAAAGTTCTCAGTTTTGTGATACCTTTTTTCCCGAATGGACTAATTATAACATGTTGCAGCTCCATTAAAGGCTGCAGGGTGTCTTGGCATTCGGTTGGTCAAAAGACAGACGATAGTTATTGTGACAGTTGACAGTCCTGTCACTATGCCTCCAAGTGATCATGTGGACTACTTGGCCACATGAATACCCCTTTGGATGACTGAGACGTGGGTTCAAATCCTGCCTAGGCCCTCCTTAGTTGCATTGTCACATTATGTTATAATCATCATCATCATATACAGTCCAAGCTCTATGAGAGCAGGAGCCACAGCTGATACTGTTTTATTGTGTTCACTGCTAGATTTAGCTGCTGTCCACCTATTAGTGTGTAACTTTTATTTTCAGTTCAGAAAGTTTTTTAATAGCTTGTTTTAAGTTGAAAGAAATTAAAAAGAATAAGAGAAAAATAGAACAAGACAAAGAAAACTACAGAGGTATATTGCTGACACACCTGTAAACAAATCAGTGTTCGATCTGCAACTACTGATTAATGTGAAAACTAATAATGACACTATTTGTAGCGGCTGTAGTGTTTACACAAAAGTCCAAGTTGCTATTGTAGGCCACTTAATCTGCAAAGCTATTTTGTGTCTGACTCGTGTTAAATTAATCCACTTGAGAAAAACAGTGTTACTCAAATGAAACAATAAATACCAATACCATTGTAATGCAACACGTTCCCTGCTACACACATACATGTTACACAGTCAAAAATGTATTTCTATCCACGCTTGCAGATTTCTGCATATCCTTGCTGTACACGTGGTTGTCTGCTCACCCGGCAAATTGCTGAAGGTAAATTTACTGTCATGAAATAACAACCATAAACTGACCATTATACTATTATTTAACTGTTGCATGAGTTTAAATATTTATAACAAATACAATAAAAACAAGAAATACTTTATCAAATATTAGTTGTGTGATAGTGACTCTCACACTATTTAGGCTAGGGTTAGGGTTATAGAAAACTTATATTAGTATTGGGTTATTTAATTTAATCTTGATTTTAAACGGCATGGGACAGCACAAAGGGATGAATAAGAGTACATTATTATAATGTAATGAATGTGTATGTGTAAATTCTGTCAAATTAATATAAAAAACATCTTGTTCTCACAATAAATGTTGACTGATACTCATCCATTTTTTCTTTTCCTGGGAGGACACAGTGGAGGGATGGTGAAGAGAGAGTCCTGTTCACCTCCTGCTTGTATTCCTCATCTCCTTCTCCTGCAACTTCTCTTTCTCCTCCTCCTGTCACTGACATGTCTTCTTTTCCTTTCCCTTCACCCTCCTTTTCTTGTTCCCTGTAGTGGGCCTATATGAGGTATTTTGGTGTCCATCTGAGCAGGATTACCTTCTCACTTGTTAGTGCGTCAATGTAATTAGCATGATTGACAATAAGCTTTTTTTTAAAAATAGGTAGTCAGCAGTGAAAACTCTCATCTCAACTTGAATAGATATTTTCAGAAGTACTGCTACTATAGCAACAACAAGAAATAGGATACTATTACCAGTTAACCTTCATATACATTGCATACATATAGATTTGAGGTGGGAGAAAGATTACGGATAAAACTCTTTGGTCTGAATAGAGGTATAAAGTCATTAGGCTTCATCTGGAATACCTCTCTCCATCCCGTTACCATGCTGTCTTCAAGTACCTCTGGTAAATTTCTAAAATGATAAAATTACGAATTGAAGAACGAAGTTGCTTCTATGAAATGTTTAGCTGTTTGGTACTTTGTGCTGCTGTGGGAGAGTTACACACTTGTGCAATTTGTGAATTAATTTGTTGAAAATAAAACTGTCATATAAATGTTTCACATAGGACAGATATAGAGAAATGTATTAAGTGTTTAACAGTGTTAAATGTATCAACAATGGATTGTGAGGTTTATACAGACTACACAAAGCAGTGCAGTGGAGAGTGAATTGAAGGTGGTATAGGCAGTTACAGTATATTTAGACTAACCAATGTGACAGTGAAGTGGCACTGGTAGGCTATATAACTAAATTACAAATGACATTTTTTGCTAGATTTCCCAGAGTGCACAAAGGCAGCATCCCTTCCCATCCCTCCCTTTATCCACCTGTTGCTCCGCGCGCTCTCACCAGCCGCAGGGTGGCGCCCTTTTCAACGGTGACCGACGAAGATGAATATAAAAAGGCTTGCTCTGTGGGGGGAATTTGAAGCTGTATGAAGCTGTGCAGGGATAATTTGCAGGGCTATGTGTCGCTTTGGCTGCACGTCTGGACGTACTGTACGAAGCTCTACATTCAGTGTCCGTGCGTCCTCGTCCTGCACGGAGCGGGTAAGCTGTCCGACGCTGCGGGTGTCTGGAATTGATTAAGATTTTTGGTTTTCTTGTTGCATGGCAGTCTGTCATTAGAGACAGGAACGCGTTGCCGGGGGAAATGCATGAATACCACCCACATTCCTTGATGTCGGGAAAGTTGACTGGATGAGGTGGTATCGGTGGTCAAAGTACCGATGTGCCACTTATATTCTGTATCGTGCAATACCTTTTACTCAGGAAACAAACAGGTGTGGAAAGCGCACAGTTTTACAGGGTTGTTGCCAGTAAATGATGAACATTATTGGTTTAATAAGTTGTTAATTATATTCTGTCTTTGCACACTGCAGGGTATATTGACCTTGTGGAAAAAAACCGCATTAAAAGCACACTTGACAATGTAGCAATCATTTTTCATGTTGTGCTGTGAGCATTTTGATAGTTACACCTGCTTCCCCTCCATGTCGTCTCCGTGTGTCCCTGTCCCTCCGTTTCTCAGTGCTTCGATGGAGCCTGAATATACAGAGGAATGTGTTCTGAGAGCTTGAAAGGCAAGTTCAGTCGCATTACTCGCATTTAGTCTGTGCGTTTCTTCTCTTAATACTCTTTCCAAGTCCAACTCTACAGTTGCTCCACCTGTGTGTGTGTATGACTTAACCTACTTTTCAGACACATTTCAGACTACAGACCAGTTAATTGGGAACGACTTGTCCAATTGGCAACACAAGCTGCATTTCCAATTGGGAATAAGCTGATTTTTAGGTCAGTTGCTAAGGTTAAGGTTAGGGTACATATCCTGAACATGAATGCAAGTCCCCAAAGGTGACCTAAGTAAATAAGTGTGTGTGTGTGTGTGTGTGTGTGTGTGTGTGTGAAAACAGAGAGGGGGACTCCTCAAGGTCACAGACAGAGAGACAGATGTTGATGCCCTGATAAGGACATTATTGCTAATGTCCTTCCTACTTTCCTACGTTATTTATATTAACAGACATTTAAGGTTATCCTTTCGCTGACATTGTGAAAGGACTTTGCTTTAAATATAAATCCCCCGTTGTCTTCATTCAAAGTGCAGCCTGCAGTATATTTAGGTATTCATGTTTCCATTTCTGCCAAATTCATCATTCATCACTGCTAGTTTTATTTTGAGATATCCTGTGACTCAAATAAAATATGCATGGTCAAGAAATAAAGGCTCACTCAGTCTTTCAATTAAATAGATAAACCCAGTTAATGTGATCAACTTAATGGATCAGGACTGGGATTTTTCTATGATACTCATCCGTGGTTCATTGCTGATTTCAATCCACTCAGGAAGAATGACTCTCTAATGTGAAGGGTGCAGGTTTTTGAATGATTTCTAAGCTTAGATTCATATTACAAATAAATCCTGGGTATTTATAAGCACCCCACCATTATGAATGAGTTCCTAATATTTTGTTCACTTAAGCATGCAGTCCTCCTGGGTCAGAGCCGATTGATGAAACCAGAACATGCTTCCGTTCAAGCCCTCAGTGTGAGACTCTGGGTTTGGGCTGCGAAAGAAAGAGAGTAATGAATAATGAATGGTTTAGAAATGTGTGTGAATGCTAGGTAGGCTAAGTGTGGCAGTAATGTACTATTCCACTAGCACTTTCCCTCACTGCTATGGAAATCCTCTCAGCAGTTATGAGTCTCAAAGTGCAGCAGAGTCAGATGTGAGCGTAAAGGAGAACCTCCCCATGCCCCCCTTTCCACACTTAAGGCTGGATTCACAACCATTTGACACAGTTGGCCTCTAGAGACACACTCTCTCTCTCTCTCTCTCTCTCTCTCTCTCTCTCTCTCTCTCTCTCTCTCTCTCTCTCTCTCTCTCTCTCTCTCTCTCTCTCTCTCTCTCTCACTCACACACACACACACACACACATACACAGTTACATCCTCATGTGTGAACACAAAATGGAAAATTTAGATAAAAAGAATTCAGCGCTGTTTCTCCAAAGAGATATTTTTGTACCAATCTACATTGAAATTCAGAAGAAAAGGATTCAATTTAGGCAAAAGAGAAATAATCTTAGTGAATTGATTGATTGATTGATTGATTGATTGATCGATTGATTGATTGATTGATTGATTTGAATGTTCTACACCTCTACATCTACACCACATTAAAGAAGGGTACATTTCAAAACATTTAGTTTACATAATATGAATGATGGATACAGCATTCTTGGTATTGGTCACCATGTAAATATATCACCTTCAGACAAACAAAACAAAGCCAGGATTCGAAAAATGACATGTAGTTATCAAAATACAGAGCAGATGTAATTCTGTGTTTGTCATTTTTAATTTATCTCCTTTCTATTCATATCTTATCTGCTCTTTCTGTATTAGCCAATATGACATCCAGCGGTTTTACTTAAAGTTTAGCTGTGGCCTGGCATATTATAGCATTCTCTTATCATGTCCTCAATGTCCACTCTCAAGACAGAATGTCCTCTCTGTCTCTCCATATTTCCCAGTCTGCCTTTGTTTATCTCTCAGTGGTTTTAGTGTGTTTTACAGAAGCTTTTCCACACCTCCTGTCATACTGTAATTCCCAATCGTTGCTGCACAGCTGCATAACTGCAGGGCATAAATAATGAAGAACTTTCTCTTTTGTCCCACACACATATATATAATACAATACACTCCGACAGGATGTTCCTATGTTCAGCCTCTAGGGTCTGTCTTTAAAGAAGTCTTAAACTGAGTTCTCTGTGGCAGTGTGGACCTCTTTCCAAAGAAGCCTTGAGGAAGTCTCTTCTTTGTGACTTATTCGTCTTACTTATTCATGATATTCATGGCATCACTTACATAACTGATTGACCCAGTTATAGGGAATAACTTTCAACTTAACCAGCCTTTAATCATACCATTGATATGGGAGGTATGTGTCTGTTCTGGATATGATACATTCTTTACATTCTTTGGAGGGGATACATTGTTACTACTGTGAATATCTGCACAGATCCATGTAGCAAAAATCAGCAACAATCAGCCTTTTCAGTCATCACTCAGTTTAACATTACAGGAAGAATGTTGACTAGGCATAAGAGTGATGGTTGGAAGCAATAAACTAAGAAAGTAAACAGCTAGCCAAATTACTGAATTATTGAAATTATTACATCTTAATGTTTGTGGTTGTTTTTTTTTTCTTTATATAGGCTAGTCCTTGCAGTCTGCAGCGTAGAAACGTAGGCTAACCCTAACCCTAATATCTACCTTCAATTACACTTATGTATTCTGACCCTCATCTTATGTTAGATTTTTTGCAAGTACTATTTAAATTGACTGTTATGTGGGTGGGATAACAGTTAGTTACCCCACCAGATTATGAATACTTTTTTAACAATTGTGGTACTCTGATTTTACTTTCAGTGCCACTAGCAGGTCAGAGTTTTCACTATTTCAGTTGTTATGACTGGGGTCATTTGTTTATTTGTATCTGCAATTTCTGTACCAACAGCTCTCTCTCTCTGACTCTCCCCATTGCCAATCGACAGCAACCTTCATGTGTATTAGTAATAGTGTTAGTAGTAGTGTGTTATAGTAGCCTGTGTACTAGTAGTAGTCGTAGTAGCCTTAGTAGTAGCGTGTATTGTTAGTTTAGCTGTTAGTTAGCTTTAGCTTTTAGCTTTGTACCTTCGTCTGTGACTCTGTCACAGTTCGAAACATCCTTGTATATAGTTTATCTCAGTAGCAGTTATTGGTAGGTGGGAGAAGACTTTTCTTTTGATTCCCTCTTTCTCCTGTTTATTTCGGTTAGGAGTAAGGTTAGCTGTTTGTCCTTTGTTTCATTTTTCTTTTGGGACAGGTAAGATAGGGAACTCGATTAGTTAATTTGTTTGTTATGTTGGCGTTGCTCCGCTCCGAAGCTTGTATAATAAACTGCTACTGAAACCTTCAAACTTGAAGTTGGCTGCCCTCCTTGAGAGTGGGAAGAGCGGGGGCACATTATTATGTATGACCCACGTGCCCTGGGTCTTAACACAGTGAAATATCAAAAGTTTGTACATTCAAGGCGACCCTAATTACTTTGGTGATCTCCCAACTTTTCCTCTTGCACCACCATAAGAATGACATTTCAGGTTTTGAGTGAAATGTCCTTAAAATAATTGGATTGCCATGAAAGTTAGATCACACATTCAGAATATAATTAAAATAAATTGGGTGATGCCCTGACTTTTCATACCTTTTTCATTTGTCAATGACAAAATACCCTCAAAACTCTCAAGAATTGCCATTTGTGTGTAATTTAGAATATTCCAGTCACAAAGTAAGAGAGTTGCCTGGAGTCATACCACACACACAGGCTCACTTTTTTTTATTAACCAAGTTGGCTGCATTTCTCAGGACACCCTCTAACTTTTCCAACAACTAGCAACAGATTCCATAAATGTTTGACTTTTACTCTGAAAATTAAGTTAACACACTCCAGCATATATCACTGCAGCCTTTGTTCTCACACACAAATCTTTTTTAATGACATTTTTAAACACACTTGCCATGTTTGACTGACAAAATCAGTAGTACAGATGGGAATCTCAGATGAACTCACAATACGATACCATCACAATATTTTTCAGTAATGGTTATGGTTATTGTTTATGCCTCTTAGAGTGCTCCTGGCAGCATTAGGAATATAAGAGAAATGTATTCCTTTTCATTGGCAGTAAACACAATAGATGATCCATTGATTGCTAACAGTACATTCAGAAACTTTCAAATATTCAGGCCTGACAGATGTTGACAGTAACAAACAGCACTGGCTACTGCTGAATACTGACACTCGTACACAGAGAGGTTCTCTACTACAAGAGGTATGGACAGCTTCTTGTCGTAAAGCTGCCACCTCAGTTACAATATATACATCGTATGTACCATACAGACACAGGGCGATGATTGTGCTTCTAGCAGACTCTATGTTTCCAGCATAGACACGGTGAGTCTGACAGCAACTGTTCATGGCTGGTTTTGTTGTATTTCATCTGACTGTGACTCATTCATAATGGTGGACTACCAGTCTGTTCATTGGAGGTACATGGCACTCAGGAAGTTGTAAGTCCAAGTAGTAGGATTTATTCTCAGCAGTCTCTATTTTAAAAACAATTAATACTTAGCATAAAGTGAAATATCATGATACTATTGTTTTCAGTCCTATCTCTAATGAGTCAGTGTCCATAGGATGTGTTTTTCAGAGGGATTTTGGTCTCTGAAAGATGGCCAGTTGGGCATATTTATCTTTGTTTTAATGGTGTGTGATAAAAAGCTTCAAACTGTTTTTTGAAAAGCAGCTTTCCAACACGGTGCCTCTACTCTGCCCCCTTTCCTCCTTCATTTAGCCCCACTTTCAAATACACAAAATATGTGCATAGCAAAGAAAGAAAGAAAGAAAGAAAGAAAGAAAGAAAGAAAGAAAGAAAGAAAGAAAGAAAGAAAGAAAGAAAAAAAGAAAGAATGAAAGAAAGAAAGGAAAAGTCTATTTCTGT
The DNA here is from genome assembly GCA_024605115.1 of Rastrelliger brachysoma. Lineage (NCBI taxonomy): Eukaryota > Metazoa > Chordata > Actinopteri > Scombriformes > Scombridae > Rastrelliger > Rastrelliger brachysoma. Next base: position 11,259 of record JANJYP010167595.1, read on the forward strand.
AACATACTACTTTTGAATTCATCCTCTCATACATAAAGAAAACTGAGGAATGCAGGGTTTTTTTCTTCTGTAGTTCCCTCCTGTCTCTCCCTTTCACCCAGCTCCTTTCAAAGGTGTGTGTGTGTGTGTGTGTGTGTGTGTGTGTGTGTGTGTGTGTGTGTGTGTGTGCGTGCGTCTTGCAGGCCAAGCAGGTGCATGTTACACAGAAGGATAGAGCCGACTGAGCAGAGAGAGAAAGGGAGACAGGGGAGGGAAGTAGGGAGGGGTGGTCTGTCTTATTGGTCATACAAAAGAACCAGTGTTCTCTCTCTCTCTCTCTCTCTCTCTCTCTCTCTCTCTCTCTCTCTNTCTCAGTGCACCAAGTGAAGTCTGTAGCATTGCTAGAGGAGAGAGAGAAAAGAAGAGAGAGAGAGAGGCCCTTCAGTCACATTGTCCTCACATAGCCCCTAACCATCACACTGGCCCCCCAGCATGCACCCCCTATTACCCCACCCAGTGCCTCACTCAGCACTCTCCTACAACATGCTGGAGCTTTACATTTAATTTCACTGGAAGTTTTAATGCTGAAGAATTTGCAGAAAAATGGCAGATGGTATCTCAACAAATGTGAAAATTAGAAGTTAATTGTGAACTATAAAGCTGATATATCAAAGTATATATGTGTGTGTGTGTGTGTGTGTGTGTGTGTGTGTGTGTGTGTGTGTGTGTGTGTGTGTGTGTGTGTGTGTGTGCGTGCGTGTGTGTGTGTGTGTGTTTAAAGGCTGCATTCCTGAGCTTGCTGAGCCGTAGCTGGGTGATTAATAGTAACTAGCTGATTGTTTAAGAACTGAAATTCCTCAGACTCATTTTTCCTCTACTTCTACATTCATATACACACACACATACACACTGACACACACTGAGGGAGAGTTGACATATTAATAGTGAGGACAGGAAAGGGTACAGCACAAACACATCAGTTCATCAGTGAAGAGAGAGATGATACGAGTGTATACACCACACTGCATATACTCTGTGCATGTTAGCGCATGTGAGTGCCGGTGAGGCATTCAGGTAGAATAATGAAAGCTCAGTATTCCAGTCATCTGCAAGTTACACAGTGAATTCAGGACACCGAAACATGATCCACCTCGCTTTCTTTCAGCCTGTTGCTCGCTGCCACTCTCTGTCATTCTGAGAACGTTTGTCCAAATCTCTTTCCTCTTCCTCTTCGGCAGTCTCTTTCTGATCTTCTTCATCTCCCTCTCTGCTTCTTTATCTCCTGCCTTCTGGTCCTTACTCTCTTTTTCACTGCTTTTCTCCACTCCCCTTTCTTATTTCTTAGTGTTACCGTAATATAAGTGAAGAAGAAGTGCTAAAATATGTACAAATGCAAAATGGCATACAATAACCTTTTTATTAAAATCAAAAGCAGTGTAGAATATGGACAATTCATTTAAATTAAAAATTTAGCAAAGAGTAATTAATACAATTACGCTCAGCACTATGGACTTTCATTTCAACTGGTGCCAAAAAGGTTTGATAGCCAGCCCTAATTCATTAGGTTGTATTGTTGTTACATAATTCAAGTATAATAAAGGTATATATGTACCAAACATGCTGCAGGTAATCATTGACTGATGTTGTACACACATGTGAGCTTTCAACCAGATTGTTGCTTTGTGCACTTAAGACAATAGGAGCATGTGTGTCTGCCTGTGTGTGACAGCTTAATCTCTTTGCTCCTCATTTATTGTTGTTTTGGTGCCAGAGGCCTGCCTTTGACCAATAAGAATTCCTCATGTGGTATCCTGGCAATAGGCGGGTTTCCATGGCCGTCACCAGCTTGGCAGGAGAGATAGCGGTCTCCCAAGTGCTCTGCTTTGTGACTGCCTTTGGTCTAGTTTGGGTTTACTCCAATGTGGCTTTGAGAGAAATGGTGTGAGGATGAGATAATGTCTGATTGTGGAGGGAAACTCGGGTGCAGAATGGCAGACAATGGCACAGATACATACGCTTAACTGCTCAGCCTCTGAAGGGATGCAGAGTTCAGTGTTGAGCAAAGTCACCATGATCACAGGCAGCAGACATGCTGGGTGGCTGCTTTATAGGAAGTCTGTGAGTTTCACACAGAATACTTTGATAACATCACCAAAAACAGCTATTTGCATTTTTATGTGTGAGGAGAGATGTGTGAAGCCAACAAAGGCAAGCATACATAGTTAGTTAGTGTGTGTGTGTGTGTGTGTGTGTGTGTGTG
>JANJYP010167695.1:0-11374 GCA_024605115.1 Rastrelliger brachysoma
ACATCTAAACAGACCGACGGGAGGTAAAAGAACAGATGGGAAACATAGATAGTAGAAAACAGCACAAGATTAAAAAAAGACATCTACCTAATGCTTTTCTATTCATTGTTTTCAACTAGCACTATTCATTGTCTGCTGAAGCACAAGCAGACTTTTTTTTTTCATTTGTATCATATCATGACAAATTAATTACCATCATTACATTAAGATCATTACAACACCAATGAGTTTGGTGATAGAATGGATTAGTGCAATGGATACTTTGATTGTTAGGGTTTTAATTAGTTTTAATACATTTAAATATATTTCTTTTTGACCCTAGTACAAAAAGACTATACAACACTGAACTTTTTTTTTTTTTTTTTTNTATTTTTGACCCTAGTACAAAAAGACTATACAACACTGAACTTTTTTTTTTTTTTTTTTCTACCAAGTGTAGTGTTGGGAAAGTTATTCAGATGATTCAATGTGTTTGAACAAGAATATTTGGCAGGATTCTTGGTGACCTTTGACAGTTATCACAGCTCCAGTGACTGCACACACCACCAAGCATCCTCATGTTAGCTTTGAATGAATTTCCTGAATGTTGGTTTATCAGTGACTAAGCTAGTCCGCTAAAATCAACACAATATGTAAATAAAAGTCTGTTTTCACAACAGAAATTCTCCCTGGAGCCAAGGAATTTTTCTTTTTAGGTCCTGTATTTTGATAGTCAATGTTTTCTGTAGTTTTAGTCCTTACAATGGGTAGTTAGTACTTTTTTGAAGACCCAGAAACTATTTGGATGGTTGTCGCAATGTCTAAATGTGTAATGTCTGATTCACTAAAGGAACGAAATTCACTAAAGAGCAAAACTCAAACTCAAAAAACAGTTTCAATCCAAAGAGTTTCATGAAAAGCAGGTCCAGTTGGTAGTGAGTCAGGTTCAGTGGAGGTATCAGAATACTAAAAGCAGAAGACAGAGTTGAAAACAAAACTGTTTTAACTGGGGGGCTCACAGGAAACTGAAGTGACTAAGCGTGTTTTCACACTTGGATGTTAACACACCAATTGGCCTCACACCCCTTTAAAGTGAACCGAAATGATTTTAGTGTACTTGGTTCACTTCACTGTTTCACTTTGCCTTTTTGCGTTGTCGCTTGCTGTAGACAGGTCATGTGACTGTACTGGGGGAAACTGCAAGTGTGAACAGAACAAGGATTGAGGCCCCATTTGAGTTGAAATGGACCAAAAAGAGATCCCAATCCTCTTCACAATGTGAACACAAAAAGAACAGAGTTTGTTTTAAGGAGGCTGAGTGTGAAACCACCATAAGAGACAATTAGACACAGATAACATTAATGGGTGCAGGTAATCACACACAAAGCAGCACAGACAGGAAGACAGAAAATGAATATCTTTGAAGAANGTAACATTAATGGGTGCAGGTAATCACACACAAGGCAGCACAGACAGGAAGACAGAAAATGAATATCTTTGAAGAAACAAGAGACCATGGTGATTACAAAAATAAAACAGGAAGTAACCAAGAATGCACTAGCCCAAATCCATTTTGCAGAATGTTGACAACATCAATCTTGCTGTCAGTAAGGAATTTATATCTTCCATTTCACACTATCATTGGTTGTAGGGCTCTGTTCACTATGTCTCCTACTGTATCCACAGCTTCAACACCAGTAGCTGTCTTCTTTTGTTTACTAATTTGTCCAAATTGAAAATACATCCTGCTCCATTGGTCACTTTTTGATGAATCAGTGGTGACTATGTTATAACTCTAACTCACACCACTTGGTGGACATCTTGATCCAAAATGACTCACAATAGCTAAAAAAAAACAAAACTCCAATTTTAGCTAGGATGGCCCAGTGGGGATAAAATAACTAACCCTGGCAGTGTTAGAGTGCCTTAGTCTTCTCTCCACAGTACTGCAGATATAGCAGCATCTCAGACCAATACTGAGGACTTGTCATTCATGTGAAATCAAATCTGACAAAACTAAGATTGATATCAGCTGGGAGGTTTTTTGATTAATTGATTGAGCAGGGAACAGAATTAGTCTGTAATAAGTTGTTTCACCGGGAGTATGCCATGAACTGTTTCCTCCAGGCCATGTATGCTGATCTGGTATTTATTTAAGTCATCGATCAGAATTTGGCAGTTTTGTAAGGGGGAGCAGAACACATTGATGAAACAATTAGAGTGATACCTGGAGAGACAGGAAAGGTTGACAAAATTAAACCTGCAGGGAGAATTGGCTCACCATTGTGTACACCATTTCTGCTGTGACGTTAGTGCATTAGTCCAGTGGGATACAGCTGTGGGCAGTGATGTGGCATTAAAATGAAACAGCTCAGAGATACACGACATATATGGCTGCAATATTGTACCACCCTCTCTGTCTCTGTTTATTGTTAACAGTATGTAACCTTAATACACTTTGCAACTTAAAGGACCCACATGTGTAGGATTTAGTGACATCTAGTGTTGTGATGTTCAACCAGCTAGAAGGCCTTCTCTAAAGCCATGATATGGTTTGTCTATTCTGGGTTTCTGTATAAACCCGGTGGTACAACATGGTGAGCTCCATGGATGAGAACCTATAAGGATGAGGACCCATGGCCTAGAACCAGTCCGCCTAGGTGGTCTAATCCAGTCCACTGGATAATTTGTCAAAGTATGGAAATTGCAAAATAATGTGATCTCTATGCCATGTATTTGTTCTGTTTATGCACTAATGGATCAAAAAACAGTGATTGTAAATGTTTCTTTTCCATATTTGATTGGTGTAGAGACTAATGAGTCAAAAAATATGAACAGCATGTAAAGGGTTAAATGATGAAACAAAATAGGAGTGATTTAAAGTGCACAACAAATTCAGACAACACATACTGGAAACACAAATGCACAATCAAGGACAGGAAATCCAACTTAATAGAAATACATAAATGTTTTATATGGGTTTCTAAAAACAGAATACAGACCACACAGCCTGACTACAGATATAGGTCATTTCTGTATTTGGTTGGTTATGTTGCATTGCACTAAATTAGAAAATATGTCTAGTAGTAATCATTTGCTGTGCCTTTAGCTTTACTATAATTTTGATTTTTGTATGTAACAGAAGCAGCTACATGAACTCCTGTAAAATGCAATGCCTCATTTTGACTTTGACTTCGACACCAAATAAGGCTCCATGACTGATCCTCAACGAAGCACAAATATTAGAACTCATAAAATAAAATGCAACAAATCATCTCCTCATTTTCCTGACACTTTTAAACAATGCAGCTATGGCTGAATAAAAGGGGGAGGTACATTTAACAGGACCTAGTCTTGGTGTCTGGCATTTCTGTAAGTAGTAAGAGGATTTTTAACCTTTGGTGGAAAATCAACTGAAGAACACCCAGACTGCCGTACGCACGAGCACAAATCAGATTAGTGAGATGAGACTTTTGTATGTTTGAAATGAACCGGCTGCCAGTGTAAACAGCGTCCTCCACTGAGGAAATCTGTCTTCAGGAGAAACAAAGTTTATCACCTCGCTGGACTGGAGAATCCATCATCATTATGACCTCATATGTGTCGCCATGGAAAATGTGCAGTCATTCTCCCCCAAAAGTGTACGCATGTGTGTTTGTGTATGTGTGCTGGAGTCTTGAGTGTTTAGGTGGGGAGGTGGACAAAATATCACACCAAGGGTTTAATCATCATCTGTGCGAGGTTGTGTGAATATTTATATATTCACACACACACATGTACATACACACACACACACACACATGCATGCATCCATATCGCTTGTTTGTCAGTAAAATGCCTTCACTCCGAAAGACGTCATTCTACATGCATGAGCACATACGGTCCTTATGACAGTAGAAATGCGGGAACTTGCGCACATACCTAACACAAACACATGCTCAGTCACAATCACACCCACCTACACACAACAAACCCCTGTAGAGCCAGTAAAGACATTTCATTCTATGAGGACAATTACCAAGAAAGAGAGGAGAGAAAGACAATGCACTAGAGGCATAAAGACAGGCTATTAGACTATAAGAAGGAAAGAAAGAAAGAAAGAAAGAAAGAAAGAAAGAAAGAAAGAAAGAAAGAAAGAAAGAAAGAAAGAAAGAAAGAAAGAAAGAAAGAAAGAAAGAAAGAAAATTGCAATAATAACCTATAAACTAAAGGCATGTGGTTTGCCAGGCAACACTGCATTAGAAGAATGGAGAGAATCCTGTTTCATTTTAGAAGAGGAGGAAAACAAATTGATATCAAAAACTAAATAAAATGTGTAAATCATATGTGCAATTATGTATTTGCATTTGAGAACTAAAGTGACCATGTATATGTCAATCTTTTAAATTTACTTGCAGGCTCAAAAGGGAGCAATTAAAAGAACTATTAAGCTTTGTCAAACATGTTTACTTTGTTTGTAAAGCAGGAACAAGTGCTTAAAATTTAGTGGCATCTTGTGGTGATGCTGCAGATTGTAACCGAATTAATCAATCTGAATTAATTAATCCTTCCTCCCTTTCCAAGCATGTGAGAGAACCTACAGCGGTGGCAAAATGTGTGAAAAACACTCAACATACTCTGACATAATGATAAAAGTTCTAACCCTAATCCTATTTTCATGTGATTATACACTAATTAAAAATCAACTTTTAAATGTTAAATTCCATTAACCCTAAGCCCTAATCCTAACCCTAATCAATAAACCTAACCCTACCCCTACTGCCCTTAATGTTTCTCCAGTCTTCACTCTAACACTCCTGATTCTAAGTATTAGCTCATTATCAAACAGCTGAACGTCACCAAGGGGTTAATAATTGAAACAGGCTTTTTAAAGTGGAGAGATACCTAATACATGTAGAGCCCTAGCTCTCTAGGAGCAGGGTTGGAGGCCACTGGGTTAGAGCCAGCATTAGTCATATCTGCCTCAGAGATTACTGCAGTGTAATAGAGCTTAATGGAATTTGTCTTTGTCACAGTGAAAACTTATATATACACCTATATTTTATTGTGCTCTGATGATGACAGAATGGGATTATGGCTTTAGTTTAAATGTTTATAAGTTGGCTACTGTCTCAAAAGCTCAGAAAAGCCATCAGGACAGGATGTTTAGCATTGCCTGTATATGTTATGTATTTCATATTAACCTAATTTCTAACCAAGTGTTTACAAAATATGAAATCTAATAGATGTAAAAAGTAGAATTAAAAAAGTGTGATGGAATAATGAAAACACACTCCATGGTTAAAAAAAAGGTCCAAAGAGTTATCCCTAAAAGGAGAATCCTAAAAGAGCAAACATGTCCAAACAAAGCCAAAAACCAAAGTCAAGGCCAAAATCTTTGAATCTCTCACTTCCTTCTGCTTCCATCACATCATCCATATATGGTTAGCAACAAGAACACCAAAAAGCTATTGAATATTTCTCGATATGCATAAAAACATCACAGTTCATAGAAGTCTAAGAGGTAAGAGTGATCTTTTTTACATTTAGAGACCTTGATAACTACAAGTAAAAGATTTACAAGAGTGAAGTGCAGAAGTCTCAACTTGCTTCACAGAGCTGTGATTTCCTGCTGATATGCTTCTACTAGACATGAGTGTGAGGTTAACAGAGGTCATGCTATAAGTTCAGCTGTAGTTCATGCTTTTACTGACAGCTGCCTCACATTTGAAAGATATGCTAGCTAAAAGGTAGGCTTGGATCTGGTCTTGGACATAATAGGTGGATACCTGAATAAAATGATCTTTACTTATTAGAATTGAAGACATTTTTCCACCCACTCGAGGTTAAAGACTAAATCATAAGATGCAATATTATTAATCACAGCAGAAAACATCAGGTCACATTCGTATTATATTTCATCTCTCTTCTTCTTGTCTTCTCTTCTCTCATTTTCTGCCATTTCCACTTCTTTTCTCCTAATGTCTTTATTCCTTCTCTCCTCTACTGTGAGCCCCCCTCAGGGCAACACTCATAAAACATTCAACTGCTGCGTTCCTTTGTCATTTTGCTGCGGCACACCAGCAAATAACTTCTCCCCGGGATACCAAATGTCAATGAAACCTTTTAAAAGGTACTAATTTAGTCACCTGAGGGGAGGGATTTAAATGCAGTCCTGGCAATTAGGCCTTTTCTTTCTAAATCTTTCTCCTCCTTTCTGTCTCAATCACTCCTTTTCTCTTGCTGATGTGTAAAAAGGAATCTGGCACCCTCTTGAGGTGGTATGTCGAGTTTCCTATTTCTTCAATGAATCCATGCTCCATGCACACACTAATGTAGGCTACTAGCATTATTTTCTGAAAATCATTTTATTTAATTTCATCAAGTTATACAAATTACAAACAATTATAAAATAAATAATCTCATCATCTTGTAATCATCTCATTGTAGATAGTCTTTTCGTGGAAGGTTGTGTGTGAGCCTAAAAACATGTGTATATTAATTAAGGTCATGTGTGTCTGTTAGTTTTTGTGGTCCTCCTCTGTCTTGTCCTTGGTGATGGGAAATTCCAATGATGTCCTGAATCGAATGGGCACCTCTTGCTCTTCAGTGGTTGGCTGTTTGGCCACGGGGGCGTGGATACGCAGCTGTCCATCGTCCATCAGGGAGCAGGATAAGCCAGACAGATCCAGGTGAGGGGGCAAGTCGATCTTCTGGGCAAATCCCATCTGAGAGCTGGCGGAGGAGCAGAAGGCGGCTCTGGAGGTGGAGGAGGAACAGGATTGAGTCTCCTGTGTTCCTGCCTGCTTCATGGCCACCACTGCCAGGCTACGACCTTCCAGTTTGACGGTGATATCATTGGGGGCATAACCGCGTGCATCTAGGGTCACCAGCAGGTCACCGTTATTTTCTGTGGACTGCACGGCTTGCTTTTGCACCTCTGAGCTGGGAGTGTCTTTCAGCTGCTCTTTACCGTCACCCACCCTGAAAGAGAATCAGAATTTGGATCAGAATCAGCTTTCTGATTGCATTGGTCCAACATATAACCCTGTCAAAGTGTAAGCTACTTCTAAAATAACCAGTTACTGTACATACCTGGAGAAAGTGGAGGAAATGAAGGGCAACTGGGAAAGTTTGAGCAGCTGCCCATCGTGAAGCTCCCTCAGGAGGCTGTTGGCAAGGGTGGACCTCCTGTTGAAGAATTCTTGCTGCAGTGAGGAGAGAGACTCATGGTGGAGCGGCCACAGAAGCCGTTCCTGACTGAAGAAAGGGTCATTGCCGAACAGGCTGGTCAAAGCTGCGTGCTGAGACATCATGCCACTTCTTGATAAAACACTTTCTTTATAAGGCAACTTGTGTGCGTTGAGTATCCTCGCCGCTTTGTCTTAAGATTCTTGAGATTCCTCTCCCTAAGACTTGATATCTTAAGGCTCCAGTGAAGAGTAAGAAGACAGTGTGAGGAAGTTTCTTCTGTGTTGTTAGTCCCCCTTTCAAGTAGTTTGGGACACAACACAGGACTTCTCTCCTTTATATACCCCAGCTGTCCTACTTCCTCCCTCCTACCAGGCTATTTATGCCTGATGAGCTCACTGCTGCCTATTCGCATGTGCAAGGGAGGTCAGGAATGCCCTGTAGCTCATCAAAAGGCTAAAGACAGCTCATGGTCATACTCATGTTTGGTTTGTGTTCTTGTGTCCATATTCACACCTCAGACCTAATGTGATTTATAATAATAATAATATCTAATATAGGTCTCTAAAGTGTATGAATATAAAAACTGGCTAGCTTGTTGGCTATTTTTAATTCTGCAGAATGAGAACATCTCCAGGGTGTACATATATGGGGAAAAGCCCTAATATAATAATTCACTCAAAATAAATGAAACTGAAGCACTCAATTCAACAAATGTCTTTCTATTCAGTACTCTCTTTATTGAAATAAAATGTATAACAGTAGTTCATGAATTGTTTCTCTCTGAATTTGTGTGTGATTTTAAATATGACTACTAAGATATTGCAGTTTCCAACAAACAATATAAAATATCTACAGTTTGCTAAGTATGACAACTGCTACAAATTAGTGTAATGACATTAAATGAATAATATATAATAAGTAAGACTTTGACTATGTCATGTTTTGTATTACTGAATTGAATAAAAAAAGATACATCTGATAGATTACAGTAGCTTCCATGAAGGACCTAAAGTTTTGACACGTTAAGTTTTCTGTGTTTTTACATCATACACTATTTTTATTAAACACATTTTATTTACATAAAACAAGATATAACAGACACAGTATGTTTTTATGTTAGTTATTATATAGTTATTACACAGACTTTGTTCAGCCAGGCTAGCTAGGTTTCCTTGTTTGTGCTAAACTAAGCCAAGCTAGCCCAGCTGTTGACTGTAGCTTCATTTTTAGCCTATAGATATGGATGTGGTATCAACTTCTCATCTCATTTTCAGCTGAACAGTGAATAAGCAGATTTCCAACATATAACACAACTCATTTAAAGTATATACAGTATGCTGACACTAAGATATGTTTGAGCTGCCATGACAAAAAATCTAAGCTAGTGTTAGACTGGAAAATTAGACAAAATACTGAAATACACGATACATAGATAGGTAGATAGATAGATAGATAGATAGATAGATAGATAAATGCTAATATGCCATTAATCAAAATCATTAAAAACTGCAAAATGTGTATAAATCAACTTGAAAGTGGAAGTACTAGAAGAAACACACGAATGTCTACTGTTCCTACAGCTCACACATATCTACATTGTTTACATGTAATGTGTTATATGTTACTGAACGTCTGGAATATGCCTGAAATGCAAGAACCTGACATCAACAGCTGTTCAGAGCTGAGCATGTCCAGCAGTGTGAAGGAAGCCTCTCCTGTCTCACGTTACACGGCTTCATTACTGGTTCTTCTAGGGATGAGCTCAGTGTGCTAACATTCCCCAGATACTCTGTCTGCGTGTGTGTGTGTGTGTGTGTGTGTGTGTGTGTGTGTGTGTGTGTNAGCATTACAAGGTGTCTGTGTCATATCTATTTGTGGCTGTCTAAGCGTCATAATGTAGAACTCATTGTGCTCATTGTGGTTTTTGCCACTTCTGCTTGTTACATAGAAACAAGACATACAAAATTATATAAGTCTATCGATTATTTCTCTTTATATTTTTTAATCAATAAACGTTTTAATCAAACAAACAGTGTTAGTGTGGATGAGTTTAATGTGATATAATACAACCACGAAGCATATAACTAAGGTAAAACGTCTTCGGTCATTTTTCACAGGGTCACAGAGGTGTTACAATCACTTTTTAAGGCTTTGTGATTTAGTTGTTATTGATTTATCTGTTTATGGTCACGATGTGGATTCACGGGTAGTAAGCGAAGGGAAGACAGGTTAATATATCATCAGACTGAAGAAAATAATACATACAAAGATAGTCAGCTTTGAGTCATCAGAAAGGCTATTGCAAAAATAAAGAAGCGTGTCAGTGAGCCAAGGGATGCCAGCAACAGAAATAGAAATGAAGATTCAAGATGGCTGCCTTTTCCTCAGTTCTAAATTACTGCACTATTATTACACCATCCAGTCTGGTCAGTATTTATGGTTATATGAGACCATCCTGCTAAAGACTCCCTATGGTTATATCTGGGTTATGTATGTGTGTGTGTGTGTGTGTGTGTGTGTGTGTGCAAGTAAGAGATGGGCAAGATAACGTATGACCTCATTAAGAAGTTCATTAAAATGAAGTGTAGATTTATATTTTCAACATGAATCACTTCACATGAAGCCCAAAAAACAATATTTCGGGATATAAAATTATTATTTATTATGATTTATTATGTCATCAAATGATTTTTAACAGCTACTAACATCAACACAAGCTTCATTAGTGAATCTACTTGTCCACATCTTAACCTGAAACCTCAATAACATCATTTGAGGCAATAATTACAGTACACTTAGCAATTCAACATAGGATTAAGGATTCCTTTCAGACACATTAAAATGGTAATATGTAAATTTTGTCTAACGTGTTTTGTCCACTATAACTGTTCAACAATGACTCAGAATGAAAACCTGTAAAATTGCGTCTACTACTTTACTTTCATTATAAAAAATAGACCATCAAAAATATATTTCATTTCAAAGTTAAACTACTGGCTGTGAGACATTTCCTACTTAAGTGTGAGGTTCTTGTTCTGGAGGCTTCTAGTTTTCACAACACACATGTGTAACATTCTGGATCAGGGTCAACTTTTAAAATAGTTTTTTTCACGTCAGCAGACTCAGACCTGAAGTAAACACAGAGTAACTGCCCTCCTTCAGCAGTTAAATATAAAAACAAATTCTACATATACAGTGAAGTAATCATAATCTATTTATTTTTTTTTTTTTTAACTAGGATAGGGATTCAAGTATCAGCTGATTAGCATGTTCTACTGAGGTAGCAGGATATCAAATTACAATTTCTCATATCTCCTAGTCATTTGATTGAAGGGTGACAGAGCCTCGCATCCTTGGCTGATGAATACTGTACAATGTGTACAGTACAATTCATGGGCCTGCATTAACCTACATGAAAAAAAAACAAAGTTCGGACCACATTGTCTGATAGATAAGTATTTACTGTAATTTTAAATCCTACAGTGAGATGAAATTTGTTTTTTCATTTCTGAATGACTTTAATATCCTGCTGTTCTCTATCAATATATATCCATATCTTGTTCATAATATAATGGGTTTACATGGTCTACATTTTCGTAGTCAATTTCATCATCACTGAATTCATCTTCTTTTTCTTCCTCTCTATTGTCTTCTACAGTTGCCTCCTCCACACTTATGTAAAGTGCATCATTTTCCATATTCTCATAGTCATTTCCATCATCACTGAATTCATCCTCTTCTTCTTCTTTTTCCTCTTTATAGTTCTCTACAGTGGCATCCTCTACTGCTATGTAAGTTGCATCATTGTGCATGTCCTCATAATCATAATCTTTATCACTCACAAAACTATCACTGTCCTCTTCATCCACCAATCCTGCTTGCTCTTTGAGTTTCTTGCCAGTGGATTCCATGTTTTCATAGTCCTCCATGTAATCCTCATCTCTGTTATCTTCAAGTTGCATCTCAGTGGACACCAACTGCAGGTTCTCATAAACTTCCCCATCCACTTCCTCATCAACAACTTGCTCCTCATAATCATTCCGGATATCCTCTGAAACACAAACATCAGAACAAAAATGTGTCATGAACTGTGAAATCAGTTTGTTAAAGGGGAACTCAAGCCATTTTTGACCCCATGAAAAAACACAAAGTTTATATTTTTTCGCTACACTATATGAGTTCATCGTGCACGGTGGTGTCTCTTAAGGAGCCAACTCATTTA
>JANJYP010167725.1:0-13459 GCA_024605115.1 Rastrelliger brachysoma
ATAATAACCGCGACATTAGCCTATTACGATTATTTACATTAGTAGGCTAATATTAGTATTGTGTGGTAATATTCTGGGGATGACATAGAGATAATATAGACATAGACCTATGTATATAAAGCTACAGATGAATAATAAAATAAAGTTAACTTTGAATTTTTGAACTTTGAAGATAATATAACCTTATGACGTCATGGCATCATATGAGATCACAGAAAGGAAGGTTTTAAATAGAGGTGCCCCTCCAGAAGGTGATGTCCTGATAAGATGCCTTGTCACGGTCACGGATACGCTTCTCGCCCCATGCGCAGACGCAGGAGACCCGCAAGGTCCACCGGTGTCAGCAGGCGCAGGAGAGGGGGGCGGCGTAGACGTGTTGTGCGACGCAGACGCTAGAACCTCATTAACATGATTCATGCAATAAAATAGCAGTTTAAAATGGCATTAATCTTTGTCACTGAATGGTTATTATCACATTATTGTATTGTCCTGCATTTTCTTGTTTTAATTTAAAACACATGTGACTTTAAAACTTTTAATCAATAAATCAAGCTTAAATACAGGTCAGTGTTGCTCAAAGTGCATTACAGGAGACTGACGAGCAGATAATAAGACACAAGTGAGAACATACAACAGAAAGGAGTAACAAATGATGAGAGGACAAAAGCAAAGGACAAATTAAAAGACAAAAAACTAAGACCAATGCATTTGAGAGAAAATATGAATGATGTTTAGAAAATGTAATTAAATAAGAAAAAAATAGATCAAATAAAATAAAAACAATAAGAGGCAATAAGAGAAAATGTGTTTTGTTAGTTGGCTTTACTGATTCCATTTTATTGGACGGACTTAACTCATAAACCATCACTGCTTCTGTCACCCTTGATTTTGAATCACTCTCACTCATAACTGAATTACAAATAGAAGAGTGTGAAATGAAAGAAAGAATAGTTACAGAAGTTATTATGGACATTAGAGTCGCACTTCCTCATCCGGTCCAATAGGTGTCGCACCAAAATATGTCTACCTGTCAAATCTGCATCACGTGTCCTTCTTTGCACTTGTCTGCCAGAGGAAGTGTCCTCCATGGTGTCATTGTAGGTCTGTTGAGGTTGAATCTGCACAAAGTAACCATGTCTGGGTACACACCAGACGAGCAGCTCCGTGTGGATCAGCTCTCCAAGCTCCGGAGGCAGTGGCTGAAGGACCAGGAGCTGAGCCCCAGGGAGCCCGTGCTACCAGCTAAAGCCCAGGGCACCGTCGCCAAGTTCTGGGCAGGCTTCCTGGAGCCTAAGAGCCTGTGGAGGCTTTACGTGAGTGCTCCTGTAACCTACAGCTAACGAGAGCTAACAGTTAGCTAATAAACAGATATCAAAGCTCCATGAGAAATTAAGCAGTCAGGACATAAAATGAGCGAAACGGGCAGATGCAATCTTATTGTGTCTTGGATTCAGTCACAAGTAAAGTATTCTATTTTGTAGTGTAACTAGTGTAAGCAGTCCTGATACGATACCGAGAAAACCTGAGACACATGTTCATTGTTCAATATTGTACATATTAAGTATTAAGTAAATATACTCATGTATACAAAGTGAGTGGTGTATGGTTAATCAATGAATGCTCACTGTGTTGACGAGACTGATCATTATTTCATAACTGTACAAAATGTAACACACACAAAGGTAATACGTACATTTACTGTTATTTATTAAAATATGGATATCCGATGCCAGATCCCAAATCTGTGCATCTCTACTTACTTTACGGAAATGAGTAACACACTCCAATTCATATTGTGAACTTGAAGTGTGCAGCACTTACTTTTTCATTAGCATCTCTACTTACTGCTTTGGGTCCCCACTGACTCCAGAGGTATGCCTTATGTCATATTTCACAGGTGCTTTTATCTTTCCAATATGTTATGATGTCCGTTTGTTACCAAGGAGTTCACATTATTGTATATGTTGTGAGTAGTGTTTTGTTGTATTTGAGTCCTGTGGGACCCCAGTCCAATGCACTTTATGTAGTTTTAATTTGTTGAGTACATTAATGTATTATACATCATTAGAGAGGCTTTGTGGAAGATCGTACTTTGAATAAAAGTTATTTTGTATTATTTTGTATCATTTTTTTGTTCAACATTATATGCAAATTAAATGTAACTTTTATAAAATAATGTTTAATTTTAGATGGCATTAATTGCATAGCTAATAATAATATTTTAGAAGCAATATGTTTTTGCTATGATGGTTATTTCTTTAAGTAGTATATTTGAGTTTATACATAAACACTTTTTTGCAGTTCAGTTGTGGTTATGAAACACTTGTAAAAAAAGATATATAATGGTGGCAGGCTATTCCATAATAATAAACTTTACTTTGGAAAACAACACTGATGCACTGAAACAGTCAGATTCACTGGAAATGCAGTCATTACAAATAAATATAGATAAAATATATATAGATCAGGAAATAAACATATGTACATTAATAGTAAACTTGAATTAGGAGAAGGGATCAAAAATATATTAATTAATAAAACTGGTGCATATTGGATAACACCATTACAGATATGGTTCTGAATAGGCTAATATTGGCCAGTAATATAAGCTGGCCCAATATAGTGATCATGCTGTAGTCCAGTTTTCGCTCATTGTTTTAGCTTGTAAACAAGTCTGTAAAGCAGCTCTAGTTTCATTTCAGTTTAACTTACACTGTATATCCAGGTGTGTTTTTTTAATACATGTATTAACATATCACCTATTTGGAGTGAGAGGCATCTTGTTCAGATTGAAATAAGCATTTTCACTCAGGATAATCACTGTAATACATTATTCATCGTTATTGTGTACTCTTTTTCATAAATATTTACCTGCATATATATTTTCCTTGCAGACCTACAAAGCATACAGAGGTGGAGTTTTCACATTAACACGGCTGTTGATCCCTGCTTGGGTTGTTCACTACTACGTGAAGTACCATGTTAATGTAAGTCAACTGAAATGTTTAACATTATTTTTGATATCATATCACATTATGAAAAGGCCAGTATGGAAGACACATGAAGAGGAGACAGACTAGAAACCTGTGACATATTACAAATGTGCCGCATGTTGTGTAGTCAGTGAGCTGGACATTTCTGTCATTGTTGTGCAAGCCGATACAGAGCACTGATTATTTTTTTTAGTATTCAAAGTGTCCTTTCATTTATCGGGTCACAAATAAGTCAAATAACTTGCAAACAAAGCAGGAAAACATTTTACAATACTATACATTACTCAGTTGATGCAGTTGTCGGCTTCAGTTCATGAATGTCACACTCAGTCACGAGACAGTGTACAGTAACATGGTTAGACTTACTAAATAACAATACCATTGTCCTTCACAGCAAAAGCCATTTGGTATTGTGGAGTTGAAGCCCAGACTGTTCCCAGTAAGTATGACTCATTTATTCACTGTACTCTGCACCATATTTTTTTCCTGTAATTATAGTCCTCCTTTGTGTGTCTTGTGTGTACAGCTGCTTATGAGCTTGATTTACCAGACATACCTATGCCTAATTTCCCCAGAGTCTAATCCCACACAAACAGGCTTCTGTCCTGAGATGATCCCACAGAAACTTACAAGAGCTGTTCTCAAACAATACATGTCTTGATGGAGGAAAAAAAAAAAGTATTTTCTTATGTTTTTTTTTTTTTTTTTTTTTTTTTTTTNNTTTCTTATGTTTGTCCTTGTCTCTGTGTCTAGGGTGACACCATTGCAGAGACTGGCGAGGTTGTCCCAGGACTCCCCGAAACCCATGGTCACCACTGAAGTTGAAATATTTCAATAATTTCTCAGAGTGTCTGTTGTAAAAACTGTGTATATGCCAATAAAATATTACAAAGCCATTTAAGGGTATGAGTCTGATTTTTACAATGTCATGTTAGGTCTTAGTTTAGTTAGATTTAGATTAGATTTACACATCATTCGTTTGTTTAAAGAGAAATGTGTCACCTCCTGTATTGTCAGTTAGCTGTTAATGTTACTTTAAAAGATTAATAATTGAGTGGGATCAAATAAAAACACCTGGCCATCAAATGCTGTGAATTAATATCAGTTTAGATAGATCAGAGATAATGAAACAGTGGGTTTATGTTTACCTTGGCTTTTGATTCATATCAACTGTGGTATAGCATAAGTGAACCTCTTAAGCTGCACTGGATTTCCAGCCTAATGAAAATGAAAGCATATGTTTTTTTTTTGTCAAATTTCGACTTTGAAACTCTGCATTCAGGTGTTAGAAAGAACAATGAAGGTTTTTTCTTGCTATAATTCATTCAACCTGTTCATGCTAATCATTATTTTGAATAATTTTGCTTTTACAAAAATTATTTATAATGTAAGTGATGAGGGCAGAAATCAAATAGGCACGCGTGAAGAAATTTAATGAAAAGTCTGCATCATTGTCTTATTAGTGACGGAGTGCCTCTTTTTGTTGTTATATTTCCACTGCAGGAAAAAAAAACAAAGAGGGGATTTAATGATTTTAATATAATACTGTAAATGTTGCAGATATATGACTAACACAGACTGCCAAGGCCTTGTGAGCTTCACGACAACTTTAAAATGCATTTATAGACAAAATGGCTGTTTGGACATACTGTGGATAGTGTTCCCCATCACTTTCACTGAAAAGCACATTTGATGGGGATCTTTAAATAGGCAGTATGAGAAGGAGGAATGATTTAGTGTAAAGGTGAACCTCTTTCTGACTGTTGTTTGAAGACAGACCTGAGAAAATGAAGTCATCAACACATGAAAACAAAACAATAATTTTAACCATCGACCTAAAGTGTGTTTCATACAGTTTTTCCAATAAATATAGAGTAGCTCTAATTCACAGAAATGTCAATGTAAGATAATTAAAGTTTGTTTTTATTCGAATGGTATAGACTTTTATTATGGTAGGTTTTCAAAATGAGAGTGCTTTTATTCTGACGGCCGGAAGTGGCTTGTCGCTTGTTGAATAATAAAATACCACACTTGGGCAGAGAAAGGTGCTGAAGAAGCCAGACAGGGTTTAATGTAAACAGCTGCTGGGCAATGTAGAAATAAGTAGGTTTCTACGAGACGGAGGTTGCTAATTTGCTGCCACGTACCTTTGAAAGTCTGAGGTAAATATTAATTACACAACTTTTTACAACCGCCGTAACTGGACGTGACAGAGCTAGCCCACCTAGCTTCCTTAGCTATGTGGCTAACTAGCTAACCAAGTTCATCTGTTTGTAAACTGACGCAATGCAATATTTATAACTGATAACGTCAACTTTCTCATGGCAAGCTAGTAGTCAAGATAATGGTTACACTGTCAGGAGTTCAATCCGACGTGTTTGTTTTTAAAATGACGCTATTCTCAGACATTTACTTTGAAGGAGCTACTGATGTAGCCTGCTAAGCTAATAACTCATAGAAAACGACGCAATCCCATGGTACAGAAAGGAAGAAACATGATTGATTTGAATGCCGGCTGTCCGCCGTTTCTTATCAAATGATATAAATATTACCAATAAATGGGCAAGGGATTCATCAGGGTCAAGGTTAAAACGCCAGTGTTTAAACCTGATGCAAATCCGTGGTGATAGTTTAACAAATCTTATCATACATACAGTAACTATATATGGCCTTATCTGTATCTAGTTATTTTTATTTTTGGTCTGTTCCTCACAGCATCTTTGGTTATTACAAGATAATTTCATTTAGGTATAGATAGCCTAGCAGGAAGGACATTGAGCAACGCCAGAAAGAAACATTTTATACACATGTATTATTGTTTAAAATACAAAACGTTCTATACACATTCCATTCGTTACTATAAACGTGAACAGGCTATGTATACTATGAACCTTTTACAAAGATACTTTTTGTGTCTTTTCTTGTAATTTAATATCCATCTCAGCAGTCCTCGCATATTTTTTTGCACTATTTGATTCGCGTTTTCACTTCAGATAGTTTCACCTATATTCATTCCTCCTGTAATTTTCTGAAGATAGTGTTGTTACCTAATGTAAGTGTATTGAGAGCCACTAAACTTGAGTTAAATTCCTTGTTTGTGTAAACATACTTGACCAGTAAAGATGATTCAGATATGTACAGAGGAATGTGTACTTGCTAGTGTGGTGTTATTTATGTAGACATGCACAGACAGGTAGCAAATGAAAAACTGAACAGTAAGGAGATGTTGTGACTCTGTCATGCTGCGGGGGAGGGAGGGGTGACATGGTTTAGTCCACTTGCTCCTTTGAGAGGGAAGGATCACTGTAAATCAACACAATGTTCAGAGTGATCAGCTGTGTTCAAAGTCACCAGGTCTCAACCCAACTGAACACCTGTGGGAGATTTTGGACTGACACATCCACCACCATCATCAAAATACTAAATGGGGGAGTTTTTTGGAGGAATGGTTATCGCTCCAGTAGAGATCAGAGACTTGTTGAGTCAATGCCCAGGCACATGGAAGTTGTCATTTCATGTAGTGGTCCAACATCTTACCAAGACGCTTTGTTTTGGTTTTTCCTTTTAATTTATCACCTATCCAAATATTTCTTTATATTGGTTACAATAAAGTAAGCTGGTGTTTCATAATAACTAAAAGTGATAGTACACTCAAGTATACTGTTCTCATTATGATTCATTCATTCTGTAACAAGTAAGATAATTATTACCTGGATGAGAACATGCCTGCCAACAGGACCAAGTCCTAATCCTTCAGCTTGATATAAATGAAACTGATCCATGTACAGTGTAAGTTATAAAATGTGCACAACTATTTTTTTTTTCATGTTAAGTACACAGGTGCTAGAAGTTCAAAGCTGACACCGAACTGAAAGATTTGCACACTGTAACTCAAACACTAAACATTATGAACGTGCAGTTTAATGCAGCACATTTAATGATATTCTTGTACAAACAAATCAGGAGCATGTTTTCTGTCAAGTGAGCTAGAAAGTGTTTTGTGGGGTTGTAGGTTTCATTTTGGCTAATTAAATGTATTCATAAGTAAAACATGCAGAAGACAAACTTGATTTTAGCACATTAGTAGAACTTTACAGGTTACTGCTCTCATACCATTGTTTGATAAATGTGAGAATTTAAAAAAAGTGAATTTAACTTTCTTTTTGTATCATTTTAGATCATGTCAGCTATCAAGATTGCCCTGCAACAGAGCAAGAAGAGGGACAGGCGGAAAACCTCTGAAGCAATGTCTGAAGATGTGTCCCCAGACTCCAAGTGTCCCATCTGTTTGGACCTATTTAACAACATCTCGTACCTGGATCTATGCTTACACAAATTCTGTTTTCGTTGTATTCATGAATGGTCCAAGAACAAAGCTGAGTGCCCTCTCTGCAAACAGCCGTTTAATTCAATATATCACAGTATAAAGTCAGAGCAAGACTTTAAAAAGTATGACCTTAAGCCATTGGATAATGGCTCCTTTGGGACTTTTGAGGGAGTGCGGTTTAGATACCGTACAACTCTTACTGGGGTACATCGACAGATGCAGAGAAGGACCTCTCCTCCTCCAGACAATGGAGTAATGTTTGAAGCCTCAATGAACCTTCCCCAACATAGGCAGGACCGATACATCAGGCGTATGATGATGAGGTTGGCTGCCAAGAGGAGAGCTGCAAGTGAAGGTAGAGCAGTGAATAATGTCAGAGAACAAGAAATGGTCAACTTCAGGAGGGAACTGTACCGACAAGGCGTGAGGGTGAGGAGTGTTCGGGATGGTGGCCGATCTCGAGACACCTCTGCTGAGTTCTACCGAAGAAATTCTGCCTGCCTACATAGACTTGTCCCGTGGCTAAAAAGAGAACTTGTTGTGCTGTACGGGGCCCACGGGTCTTTGGTCAACATAGTTCAGCACATCATTATGTCACGTATTACACGTTATGATATGGAAGAGGGAGCGATTCAGGAAGAGCTCAGACCGTTCCTCCAGGGACGCACAGAGCATTTTCTGCACGAGTTCATCAGCTTTGCGAAGTCACCCTTCAATATGGAAGCTTATGACCAGCATGCTGTCTACGACTGCCCAGCCCCTTCTTCCAATGAGGACAGCAGCTCCAACTCATCTGTAATAGCTATCTCAGAAGATGAGGAAAACTCAGTGGAGTTGGACCCTCCAGGAGACTCCACGTCTGCTCTGAGCCACTCTGTGTGGGATGATGAGACACCTGGACCGTCATATTCTACGACAGCAGAGCAGAGCAGGACAGAAAGGCTATCAGTCCGTGACTCAGACACAGACAGCAGTCTAGAGGAGGAGACACAAGTTTTTGGGGTTTCTCCACAGCCAATGAGTCCTCCTAACCAAACAGACTTGACTCAGGGAGACGTTAACAACGAGGACTGTTTGTCCTCAGATACTGATGACTGTTTAATTGTGGGTTTTATTAAGCCAACAGCTGAGAGGACTCCTGAGCTGGTCCAGCTCTCCTCTGACTCTGAGGAGTCTATGAGTGAAGATACTAAAGTGTCTCATCTACCTCAACACATCCGCTTCACCAGTCTTAGCCCCCCAGCTTCACAGAGCAGCGATCCTGGACAGTCAGAATATGTAGAAACTGACCACTACAGTCAGTCAGACTCAAAAGAAGGAGGTAGATCTTTCACATCCAGCAGACACAAGACACCCAGTAACTTGGAAAGAAAAAACAGAGATCGCTATGACAGAGATAGAAGATATGATAGGAATAGTAGATCCAGGGAGAGGCACTTGTCAAAGGAAAGAGATCACAGGAGGAGGAGGAGGAGGTCAAGAAGTGCAGAGCGCAGACACACTAGCAGGAGTCCAGCGATCTCTCAAAGTAGTAGAGAAAGAGGTTATTCTTACTCTGATAGCAGAGACGTCACCTACTCAAAATGTGACAGCAAATATAAAAGAAGGGACAATAACTTTAGCTATAACACGCCACCACACAGCTATCAGTCATATAGCCATTACAGCCAAGAAAGAGACGAGAGTGGGCTGCATTACAAAGAGAGAAGGTCCTACTATTACTACAGTCGAAAGTACTCTGATCGGCACTCCTACTCTCCATCCAGAAGCCGCAGTAGAGATTCATACCGACAAGATCAGAGGCATTCTCGATCGAGGACTAATTCGAGCAGTCGCTCCCCCTCAATGAAAAGGAGGCCTCATCATGACAAGCCCGGTGGCAAGAGGAAATACAAAACAAGACATTTAGAAGAACCTCTCTCAAACATGCTTCCCAGCTCACACCCTGAAGGCGACTCCTCGACAGTGCATACAAAACACAATAAAAAGAGCAAAGAGAAGCATCGTAAGAAGTCCAAGGAGAGGTCAAGGAAGGGTAGTAGGAGCCTCAGCGTGGAGCTCGTCAACGAGGAAAATTCTTGTGAACGAAGCAGACGTCACCACAAGAAAAAGAAGAAACACAAGAAGAAAAGCAAAAGGCATAAGAGTCATGAACGCACAGAGAAGCGTTCACCCACTGTCATTACCATTGACAGTGACACTGATGATTTTGCTAATGGCAGTGTCACCCAGGTCAGTATTTCTAACGACCCCATCAACAATGCCACAGATGACCCAGTAGACCCCACCCCTCTGGACTCTCCGCTGCCATAACTAGGAGGGCACGTGGGTGTGGGGGTAGGAACTGATCAATTTACCCTCGGCTGCTAAAGCCAGCCATCAGTATTTTAGATCCCAACAGTGTAAAATAGTTTGCAGGTCATGTGACCTCGATGGAAGCGGTGAATTATGCACAGATCCCTTTTTAAATTCAACCACAAGTATTCACTGGATGTCGGCTTACATAATAAACAAATATTACTGTAGAAATGGACGGAGGTCATCAGTGGATCAGTGACCATCTCGGCCTACTTTTTTGACTATAAATAACATCTAAACAATCCTATTTTACTTGCAAAGTGCCACTATGAACAACGCTCAAGTGAATAAAATAGGGAGTCTCTCACTTTGTCGTGTTCTGGAAATTCATTATTTTCAAAGGACTTATTTTGATTTCTCAGGTGCTCTCAGGGATAATGTTGATTACAGTGATTTCTTTTTTAAGATTAAGTCGACTATATTCTTGAGATACAATTTCTACCTGCTGCTCGTGGAGTAGCGCTAACTATCAACTGATTGTGTTTGGATTTCACAAATGGACTCTTTTGTATGGAATTTTATTTAAAAATAAATTGTAAATAGCAATTGTGTGTAGTATTTTTTTAAATGCTGCTTTTTTGTTACAGCACCATTGTCATAACTAGACTCATATTAGTGATAGTTGAGTCATAGATTTGTTACATAACAGCAAACACTTACATCAATTGTTTACATAATTGGAGACTTGCCATTATTATCTATGCACACACATCACATGGGAGGCATTTTGAACAAAACACATTTTTTTTTAATGAGGAAAAAATGTTCCATGACACAATGCGAATTAGGAAAACGGGCAACATCCTGTTTGGTTCTTGTATTTCTCAAAAGAGACAAACAGCTGTGGCTAGAGTTGACTTTCTGATTAATTTTGCAGAACAGTTCACTCTTTCATAGAAGAGATCAAGAAATTACTAAGTGAAAACATCTTGGCTTTTGTGCTCTGATGAGGAAGGCTTCTGAATGCTCTATATGTATGAAAAGAAATTTTTATTGCTCATCTGCGTTCCCTTGATATCCATGGTGTGAATGCAGAAATTAAACGGTGGTGAAGTTTGAGGAACCGCTGTTCAGTAAAACGTGTCTGTGTGCTGTGTTTCAAAAGTGCTGAAGTGTTATTAAAAAAATCTTATTTTTTATTAAATAGTATTTGGCAAGACTGATAAAACATGAAATTTACTATGTTCTTTACTATGCACAATTTGGTGTAATATTACAAACACAGTATTTTTGACAGTACTTAAGATGATTTCAAAAATATGCTCTTGTGTATATGAATTTGTTTTTTCCATCCCTCAGGCAAGTGCTCCCATTTTTATTTAATGTAATAGGAAAAGCATTCAGCGTTTCGACTTGGATGTGACAGATAATGAAAACCGGATACATACAGCCGTGAAAGTAATACCATTCAGACTTTATTTATATAGACTTTTTCATACATGATTATGTAACACAGAATGCTTTATACGGTAAAAACAACCAACCAAACAAAAAACCTCAATAAAAACAGGAACTGAGGAAACGCTATCATAACTCATATGAATCTGCAATGAGGAAACACTGGCGGTAGGGTAAACATGTAAAAATTAAGATGACCTAAATGAAAGGTATTTAGAAATGTGATAAAGAAATTATAAAATGAAGTCACTGTAAGATAAAGTGGGTTAAACCAGAAATATGAAGAGGGGTATTCAAAGGAAAAAAAAAGAATAATAAAACAGTGTCCAAGTAGTAAAACAGACTAAAACATAAAATCAAAGACAGATTATTAAAGTTCAGTTAAACTAGATTAAAAATATAAACATATAAAGTGGTATGGTCAATAATTCTCGAACCGGAAATAAATAAAAAAATATCAAAAGTGTTACCAGAGAGTGTTACTACCTACAGTAGCAATAAAAACAACATGGCAATTAAAGCAAAAATAACTGCAGGCGAACAACGTAAGTAAATAAAGACGAATAAATAGTTTGTCTTTGAAACCGACCCGGAGTGAAAAACAGACCAGATACACAGCCTGAAACTAGAATATCTTTGCACATGAAGGCCGCGTAATCAAACAGGAAGAGAAATGTTTGCGCTCCCTTGGGGTTTATTTCTTTCTACCCGCATTCTAAGACCCGCCCTCTACTGCCGCCTCTGCCTCTGATTGGCCAGTAGTCGTTGCCTTCGGTGGTTTGATTGGTTAGATTTATGCATGACGAGTGAAATAATTGGTTAGAAAAGAGTCCTGTACAAGAGAGTTGTGTCATCTCCTTTTTAAAAAAAATTAAATTGACTTTTAAAATTTCTCTGCGCTAACCTATAGACAGTGTTGATGAGTATCTAGTTATATATAGCAGTGTTACATCATTTAATTACAAAATAAAGGTAACTGTAATCTGATACAGCTACTGAGAAAAAAAAGTGTAATAAACTTAAAGGTTAATGAAAATATTGATGATTACAAAGGGGGTTACATTTGAAGTCAAAAGACCTTACTGATTTTATTAGAGGGAGTTTTAAGAAAATATTTAAAATGCTACAGTATACATACTGCTGTTTTAAATCTTCAAAATCAATAATTCTTTTTATCATGTAAATAAATCATGATGTGGATATTTGTTTAAATAGTGTCACAGTACCAATTAAACCCATGTCAGACTTTTGCCAAATGTTTTATTTTACATTCCAAAACCTATATGAGCTCATGAACACATTTTTAAAAGGAGAGATGAATCTTGCTTTATAAGAACTGGTACCAATCAAAAGTATGGACACATTTTCCCACTGACTTGAATGAGAATCATGTCAGGATCCATGAAAAACACCTGAACTCAGTTTTGTTGGCTTAATGGGAAGTTACATTACTTTGATTAAGAAATAAAAAATAGTGACACAGACACTACTAATTATATTGTAAATAGGATAACGAGTTTCTTTGATAATAAGTCTTGACACAATATGTCCGGATCAGAGCCAATCACGGGCAGGGGCGTGTCTTTGCAGAATGCGGGTATGGTAAAAGGACGCCCCTGAAGTGACGAAGTCGGATGTTGTCAACGCCGGATTGTCTTCAAATTGTCTACCACCCTTAAACTTAAAATCTTCTCTTCTGCACCCCAAAGAGACTGTCGTCATGGCTTCTACGACACCCATAAAGGTAAATATGTTACACATTGAGCCTTGGTGACTGGAGCAGTGTGTGTTTGAACATGCTACAACAGATGAAGAAAGAAGTAAGCCTATCTGGGTTATTTCATGGATTTACTGCTATGTGTCCACTCTGGAAGTGTGGGTAGGAGGCTCTTAGCTGTGATAACCGTTTTAAGTAAAGTTTACAGTCTTCAATGACCGACCAAATTTGTATCTTAGCTGCATAAGTTGGGTAATGGTAATGGTGATGGTGAACCATCCCAGGTAGAGTTGATTAAACACGTGGTCTGGCATCGTGCACCCTGCAGGTCTTACTCCCTGCACCCAGACAGCTCAGTGATCTGTAATATGAATCTAGGGTGCTGCTGAATAGTGCTGCAGGAGGAAATAAATAAAAGTAGCACACTGAAAACATTATGTTTATGCCAGGTATGGTCAACAGAATATACCTAAACCATGAACTAAAAGTGAAAGTATTCCTTTGTTATAATTATTCAAGACTTAAATCAACATTTGTTTAAATCTGCATTGTAAGAACACATAATTATCCTTGAGTTACATAGCATAAGGGAAAAAAGCCAACTAATACTAATTCATCAGATATGTAAGTATATAAATAGCTAAGTAAACAAAGTTAACTAATACT
>JANJYP010167728.1:0-11666 GCA_024605115.1 Rastrelliger brachysoma
ACGGGGTGTATACAGAAAATGAGGACAACAGGAGGGTTAAAACTGTACCACATTGCAAGGAAATACAAAAGTATAATGATGGGTCTTTGATATATTAATTTTTAAAAGTACATACAAAGTGTCTGTACAGTAATGAGACGGAGTTAGGTTTTTCAATCCTGTGGCTCAGTTAGTAATCGAGTGATGAGGATCACCATTGTTCAGTGTTTGGCAGATTTCATAGTGGCCTCAGCCAGGTGTCACCACATTTCACCACTTTTTGTATTCATTATATCAAATTCCAAGCATGGTCTGGCCATACTGGGTTTTAACTAAATTTTGGCAACTCCCAAATAGAGTTCAGGGGTGTTTTTTTTTCCTGTGTTATTTCATCCAATGAAAACTCGGCTGACTAAGATTCTGATTCAGTTGGTTGATTATTAGGGGACAGTGCTATTGATTTCACTTTATTGTATGAATCCTATATCGAAGGGAAAAAAGTTGAATTTCTCTAATGCTTTGATGCATTAGTCACTTGTTCCCCAGGGCCATGGTACCTCCTTTAAAATTCCATTCTCTGTGCATTAAATTGAGTTTTGATAATGAAAACAATTGTTTGTTTGAAAGCTAATAGAATTCATGGAAGAACATAAGGCTCTGTGGTATTTCATTACTGTTCTCTGACTATTTGATTTACCTCGCTTGCCCTGGAGTGTGTTCCAGCTGATGGGCTCTGACTGCTGGAGAGAACACCAGAAAAGCTGAGAGAGAATGTCATTCGGCATTGACTGGAGTGGGTCTCTTCATGCATACGCAAATGTCAAGTTACACAGAGAGGCCAGGGAACACAGCTCATGCATAATAGTATTAAAATGTACGAAGGAAAGGAAGGGAAGAGAGAGGTGAATCGGAAAAGGAGAAGGATTAGGGAGAAAAATCTAGATAGCTTGAGATGAGTAGAGTTGTGGAAGATGTTACAGAGTTTTGAGAGCTCCATCCAAAACCAACATGTCACAGTTCATTCAGAAAAATACTCTGACTAGTCCTGACTGACCTTTGAGCAACAAAACCTCACAAACCACTATTCTGGCCACATGAGTGCTCTCTCCCACCTAAACATTGTTTATCTCTTTCAAGCTTGACAGCTGTGTACAGCCAGCAGTGGCTTGACAGCTTAATTTCATGTTGTCTCACGGGACCGCCTCCATGGATCAGGGACTGGAGTGACACACTCAACCTTGCACTATTTTGTTTGGGGACGCCTCTTTCTCTCATCGGTCCGTGCTTTACATGACTATCGCATCCGTCATGCCTCGTCACCTCTGAGTGGGGCTACCTATCACCATCATGTTTCCTGAAGCTGTAACTGGCAAGGCTGCTTTGCATGCTGGGTTGTCCGAGCAACCGCCTGAGCAGGTGTTGATTTGCACAAGGTGAGAGAAAAAAAACTGAGCGGAAGTTTAAAAAGAGAAAGAGAGAGAGCAGGGAGTGACACAAAAAGAGGCACTTTGATCAAACAAATGTAAGCCTTTGAACACGACAGGACGAGAATCGCAGCGGCATGATAATAAGCATGATTGTGTTTATAATAACTAGGTCTGTTTCTCCGTCTTAGTGGTTGGCGGTTTTCTGGGCGGTCCAATCCCTTGGCATGAAAGAACGAGGGCGTTGCCCGCAACTTGACCTTCACAGGGCACCACCCAGAGGTCAACAGGAAGTAAATGGGCAGAGGCTTGACACAGAGGCACAAATTTCTGACCTAAAGTATTTTTTTCTCTCTTCTTCTGTTACCAAACATGAGCCAGATTCCATTTCGTTTCAGCCAAGTAAATGAGGGAATTCTTCAAAACTTTGGCCTGTCTTCACAAGTCAAGACATGCTGAGTATCATGAGTGTTGGGATATGCAAAAAGGAAAATGCTCTGCTCTATTTTCTTCCATTTCAAACTTTCTACCCTTCTGGCTTTGCCAGTAAGTGCGACTCACTGTGTCTCCTCATCTATCAAAACTAGATAGCTGCTGCGAGCTGGCACTGCTGTCACAGATGCACTAGATGAGGGTATTTTCTCACATACTTCATCCCTTTAAAATATTAAGAGGTTTGTATGATCAGCTCTGGATTAGTTTGTGATCTACTTCATAGTCCATTAAGTATTATACAAATGTACAGTAATACTGGGGGATTTTCAGGAGAAGAGTTAGCCAATAATCTCTGCCAATTTCTTTAAGTGAATCTGGTAACCTATTTATATGAGAAACATTTTATATGATATTTATAAAAACAAAGTAACTGCCAAATTGTCTATGGAGTGATCTCTTGATGTCAAGTATATAAATATCAAATAGCAGTGAACCACTCCCATCATAATTTGCCTATTTTGTCCTATCAACAGTAGAGAAGCATGAATGAGGGAAAAATTTGCATTTTTCTGGATGAAATAATTACTCAAACATTTACCAAACTAATTTATTTTCTAGGGAATCAATTGATCAACCTATTGATTAGTGGTTTCATAACATCAAACATTTGAATATTCAGGTGTAATTGTTAGTACTGTGAGCTACAGCTGCGTACTTAAGCACATGTGCTCAGCAAGGATGCTAAGGCAGAATAGCATTTTAGGCCTTGTCTGTTTTCGGTCACTTGCAGTTGGAATGGATATGCCAAGTTGTTTTTTGTCAGTGTGTTTTGTTGTCTTGCTAAACTTAACCTCTTGGGGCACTTCCACTGAAGATTTATGAGGGTTCCATATGGGCTGGTGTGCTACTGATTATGCATGGACACAACAAAAGAGGAGACAGACTGGCTGGGTTTACCATAAAAACAATCTGGACATACTGACTGAACCTGCATACAACCTATAGGCCATTTAAAGGAACACTGTAAACCAAACAACACAAACATTTCAGGGAGATTATCCCATTTGTTAGCTTATCCATAATAACAAATGAGATTGTTTTGTTATGTGATTGATGCCAACACTTTTGCATGCCACTGAGTGGAAAAAGAAAATAATAATAGCTACAGAAATTATACTTTATCTTATCCAGATTGTAAACTATTCCTTAAATAGTTTTGCTGTGATATGTAGAGGTATGAAGATACTGCTCAGAGCTAAACCCACTGCAAGAGAAATAAATGTCATGAGGCACTTTAAGGAACAAGACGAAAAATGTCAGGAGCGGCTTCTCTCTGTTAATAAGTAGATGCTGTTAATGAAGATAAGTGTTAAATTAATCCACATATTGTTAGGAACAATTGTTAATATTCATAGTTGGGAGTGTAGATCAAATGATTTCTAACATGGCCTTTGGATGTTTACTATGAATCATTCCACATTATTTGTTTTTAAGTTTTCCCACTATCATAAACGAGCTTGTATACAAAATATGGCATCAAGGAATGTGATACAAGAAGATTTATTTCTACTAAGGTAAGTACTGGAGGTCAAAGTGCAAGGGATGCCTAACTGTCAATGACAAAACAATCTTAACACAGTATTAATTTGTTTTTTGGGCAATTATAGAAGGTGAAACAAGCTGCAAACACAACATTGACATTACAGATGTTATACTGAATATTGTAGCAAAAAATATCTGTTGACACATTCAGACAACAGGTAGCTACATCCACATTAATGTGGTGTTTTGTGTTTTGCTACAACTGATTAACTTAAATTCAATATAGAACTATAAGTTTTGCTCTCCACCCGCTCTTGAAGGAAATGTTTGGCAGCTATACTTTCATTTAACAACTCTGGGTAATGGTATTAAATGATGGGCAAGCAAGCGTACACTGGATTTATCAGAGCGGTTCAGTGAAAACATCTGCAAAACAGTAAACTTCTGTGTCATAATACCAAAACAAAGAGCTGAAAATGCTGAAGCACTCCAGAGGGAAAAAAACTACACAATAATCCTCATTGATTTCATCACTGCAAGCAACTTGTCCAAAGTATGTCTAATCATGTAATCTTTTTTTATTGAGATTATCTTGTGATCCACATACTATCTTCTTCGTCAGCAGATGAACACCTTTACACTTAATATATAATTGCTTCTTTCAAAGCAAGCTGACACTTATCTTGTGATGATCATTGAGAGTCAGTGTTCAATCATTTGTTCTTTTAAGTTATTGCAAACTCAAAGTTCCGAGCCTAAATTAAACATAAGTCTAAACCCTGAAGGAAGTCAGAAGCGAAATGAACCTGTCTTGCAAAAAAAAAAAATCTACTCACTCTGCAAGTTTTTAACTGTGAATGGCCATTTCTTTAATCATGACTCAGTACAGTGTAGTGGTTTGAACTGTGCCTGCTACACAGAAGCTCACCAGGAGAGGAGAGGTTTCCATCTCCATCTCTGAACCAGAAAAGCAGGGGGAACCGCAGGGCCCACATCTGAGACCCAGACCCCATGCAACCTCTTCCCATAATGCCTTCTGACAGTCCGTACACTGAGCACAGAAGGTTTACCCGCACACCAAAAGCCCTTATGTTAAACTCTTTAAGAACCCGCTGTCTCTCCTCAAACCAATGCTCCATTGCAGATACCTCTGCCAACATAAGCTCATATTTCTTCAAACGACTGAAGATGGTCTGTTATTATCTTAGAGACGGTTCAGAGTATCTATCTTTTCCTCTCTCTCTCTTTCTGATACACACATACATGCACATACACACACTCACAAAGATCCCCCTATCACAGGGGTCATAAACTGCACTGTATGGACTGCGTTTACAAGAGGAGAGTGGATTAAGTCAAGACAGATCTGGTGATTGGGTGTATGAGCAAGAGTCATGGCAGAGACGGATAATGCATGTACCGGTAAGTGTGTGTGTGTGTGTGTGTATGGAGGGGGTGGGGGGTGTTGAAGGGAGGAGGGACCTCAGATAGAGTATGTGAGACCTCTTGGTTTGACACTTGACGTGGCCCCTTTAAAATCCAGAGCAGGAACATTGGAAGTTTATAGAGACTCCAGATGGCCACAGCTGCCTCATATTTGAACTTCACTCAAACACACATGTAGTGCTGAAATTATTATCTGAGTAATCGATCGGTAAAGTGACAGAAAATTAATCTTCGAAAAACAATTACAGGTATAATGTCAAACATTTATTGATTTTAACAACTTAAATGTAATGGTTGCTGCTGTTTTTTGATATATATTGTAAATTTGTGTACACTGGGACACAAAAGTGGACATTTTTCACAATTTACTTACATTTTATAGGCATGTTGTGGTTTATCATAAAAGCAATCAAAAGGATCAACTTTGAAATTCATGTCATAAACTCGCAGCTCTTAAAGGAGAGAGATTATGCTTTCTGTTATTTATTTATCATTACAATGTCTATGTCTATGTTAAACATGGTCAAAGATCCTAAATTTGAGGTGAGCAAATGTATGAAAGTCAAATGATAGGTCTTCAGTTTGCTTTGAATGCTTTGTTTGAAATGCCACCTCTCCTCCTTGCGGTGACATGTTTAAAAATAACCATCCACGTAGCCTTTGTTGCTAAGGTTGTTCCAGCGGTTTATCAGGCTGTCCCTCCTCATATGCTTACAAGAACAGGTATGGATATATTTGAGGAGTTTACATTTTGAATAAAAGAGGAAAAGAAGTGAAATCCTACTACTACTGTTTGTTTACGTAGAATCTTAAGCCAGCAGATGTCAGCCACAATGCGGCTTTTACTAGCTAACCAATCAGAGCAGTATGGGCTAATTTTGAGGGGTCCCATAAAGACACTGGAACCATAATGACCTGTTTCAGACAGAAGCTGAACTGAGGGTCTTCATTAAGGGTCAGTATATGTTAGATAATGTTTTTTAGACCGTAAATCATGCATCGAATAAATACTCCACATCTTCCAGCAGAGCCCCATAATATAAATATAGACCCAATCTGCTGATGAAGATCATGTGATATGATCAGAAGCCCAAAATAAACCACTTAATGAACATTGTGGTGAGACTGTTTTCTCAACTGCCTTCTCCAAGGTCAAGAATGTACTTTGAATCTCAACAGATCAATCAATAATGAAACATCCATTAGTTGTAGTCCTACACACATACACACACGCAAGTACATCCACAAGCAATACACAAAGTACTGAACATCCCGACAGACTAGTGTCAGAATTTGACAAAATCCTTGACTTGCAGCCATAGCAATGTTGAAGAGCTTCTGGCATCCTTCTCCTTGTCTTTTTTCAGACAGGTGAGCATGTACATGCACAAACACACACTAGACGCTCCATCTTTATAAACTTGACGTTAAGCCAACCAACTGAAAATAACCATAACCATAAGCCATACAACCACTGCAGATTCCTATCAATCACACATCAAACCTTGTGAACACAGAAGCTGCACAACTGTTGCCAGGACCAAAAACTACAATCCAAACCTCTGTGTGAGCTATAGCTCAGGAGTTCGTGCAATGATTTAAACCACGCTCCGGCCACCTCGCCTCGCTTGCTGCACCGCATAGCGACGCCCAGTTCCGTCTGCGGCCGAGTGCGATGAATCTGACAGAGTCCAGGCCAACACTGTGCCCTGCTGGACAACGATCAGACAGGGAGCAGGAAAGAGAGCAGCTTGCCAGATGAAACAGAGGATTGCCAGTTTATGCAGCAGCTCATATGCATGTCAAGCTACAAAGAGAAATCACAACACACGCTGTCATTCATCCACCCATCACTCTATCTGTTGTCAGCACTGCTTCAAGGAAGAAACTCAAGCACTGGTGTTGAATAATTTTGAAATGCTTAAATATCTTTGACTCAGTCTAGAAATAATGTGACAGCATCTCCCGCCACAAGCTAGTTTGATGAGATACCTCACTGCACAGAAATCAGTCATTGCATATATTCCCAGTGAGGTCTTACAAGTTTTTTCATGCATTTCCAGTTAAGTAAACTTGGCAAAGACTGCAGATAAAAAAAAAAAAAAACCTATAAGGCAACTCCGCACCACCTTCAATCAGTCTAAGATTCAGTTGGTTGAGCACAGGCTGATATTAACCTAATGTTTTCTTCATTGAGTCTTATTTCTGACAGCTCTGCTTTCTGTGATCTCGTAATCGGAGTGCCTTCCATATCGCTAAAATGTCACAAGCTGCCCTTTTCAAGTCTCTGCTTGACAGAGCCAAAGCTGTTTTCTTTTGAAAGTAATAGAAAGAAAGTCCAGAGACACACAGGTTGTGACTCCACTTGTTTCGTGTTGTTCCGACTTTGAAAAGTGTGCTCGGATAAATCAACTGTTGCTAACATTTTTGCCTTGTGACCCTTGTAAATTAAATTGTAAGCAATGCCTGCTTGAAATCTTTTGCCACAGGTTGCATATGACTTTGAGTTGCAGTTCAACCAATCTTAGATTACTTCATTCAATTTTTTTTTTTTTTGAGGCCTGATTAGGTAAAAGTATCCAGCGGCTTTCCCACACGAAGGACACAAAAATTGAAGTAATAGTTTAACATTTTGGGAAACACACTAATTCAGTTTCTGGTAGAGATTTAGATGATGAGGTTGATGCCACTTTCATATCTGGGTTTAATTATACAGTTATAGTCATCAGCCTGTTAGCTTAGCACAAAAACTGGAACTAGCCTGGCGATTGGTACTAAAACCCACCTAACAACACCTTGTTAGATAGATATTATAACTTGTTTATTTAATCTATATAATACATAAAATTAAAAAAAAAGTTTGTTGTGTAGTGAGTTTATGTGTTCCAGGACAATTTCAGTTGACAGGCAATACAGGTGACAGGAGTTACTGCTCTAAGGAATGAAATATCTATAAAGCTTTAACAAACATGGCATAACTTTAATCCTGTCTACAGAATTTTGTTGCCTGGAGTAAGGTTAAGTTAACTGTCCTCTGGATGCAGCTCTATATTTAACCAAAAGATGTGAGAATATATCAATCTTCTCATCTAACTTTGGGCAGGAAAGCAGATGACTTACTTTAATCTTCCCCCCCAACCACAGGTGGGGAACCACTAAGATAGATAGATAGGGATATAAGTTATCCCTGCAGGTATGAACAGGAAAACAGCTTGCTCACCATCCTACTGAATTTAAAATGGATCACTTTTAAGGTGAGCCAAAGCAACACTGCCAGCTTCATCAAAAAGCTGCCCCAGCCTCTACTTCAATAGGATGTTGCATCATTTACATAAACAAAAGGACATGTGCGTGTGTGATGCACTGTGGGATTCTCGCCACCACTATCAGCAGAGCCATGCATCTCTAGGCTGCCAGCAAGACTGGTCATAATAGGAACATCAAGAAACAAAATAATTCCCTGCTGATTAGCCGGCTCGAGCTTGTTCACGATACCAACACCATCAGCTGCATCATTACCGGCTTACAGAGCAACTCTATTACGCCTCATCTTGACAGCTCTGACAGGATTCAGCTTCCACTTGTGTGTACATTTGTGTGAAGGGTCTAAGCAGCTGCCAAGTGAGCAACGGCGGGCCTCAGTCAGAAAAAAAAACAGCATGTGGGAGTCTGATATGAGTTGTTTTATAAAGCCTCTAAGTTCAGGTGTGTCACTAAATGAGAAATCCTATGCATTATGGATAAGACTCTGTGATTAACACTTACGCAGTATGAAGTGTGCTATATGGAAGAAGTGTCATTCTCACACTATAGGTTACATAAAGGCACTTAGCTGCTCCAGAGATACAAATGCCACACCATCATCTGTAACCTTAAGCATCATTTTCACTCTTTTCCTTTTCAGATATGTGTGCGTGCATGTGTGTATACATCTCAGCATGCGTCTGCATATCACCGAGCACATGATTATCCCTCAGTGCAGGATGAAAAACACTTTCACTGTTAATACAACTGGGCTAGATGTGATGCTGCAGTCTTCCAGGACAGTGAAAGCACTTCGGTGTAATTGTTTCAGACGGTCTGTCACAAAAGCAACGGCAGCAGGCTTTCTGCAGAGCATTAATAAATTGCTGCATGACTGTTGCAGTTAAAGGAAAAATCTGCTGTGTTTAAGAATTAATAGTTGCACATAGCCAGATTTTTACTTCTTTGTAGCACCACACAGACATGTCCTGGATTTTTCTGACGGAGTTGTTTGTGTTCATAAAATGCATTTGGATGGCGCTAAACCACATTAATCACGCATAATACCAAAATCAATCAGTGAAATCCAGAAGTTACGTCTCCATTTTGCTTGTTTTGGAGAGCCCATCTGCCCTCAACCTGGCTAATCCATTTCCCCTGAGGGTCCTGCTTTTACCACAATGCTTTGCAGTAATCTCGAAAGCATGAACATGTTCACTTCAACTCTTTCAATATATTTATCTTGTTTAAAAATTAACATCTATAAAGAAATCGACTTGCACTGTACATATATTCTGAGGGTTTGACATTTAAAAATCAAAGATTTTCACTCACATGTAACATATGTGACCAGTTTTCTTCCAATAAACTCGATGCCAACTCCAGACTTTTAGCAAGTCATCTGTGGCCATAAGAAAAACAACCGCTAAATAACAATGAGCTTAACTAACTGCTGTGTTTTTACTGTAAGTGCACAATGGTTTTAGGGTGGATTTTTCCTTTTGGTGTTGTCAGATTTCACATTCAGTCTGACCTTTTAATTGCACAGTCTAAACATATTAAGGGCATCTGGCCAAAATAGAGCAAAGACAGCATGAAAACAGTCAATTCTCTTGCATTTACAACATGAGGACTGACTTCTTGTAGAGGCATGAAATTATTGTTTTACTGTACAGTAAATATGGCACAGCTGACTTAAACTAAACATAAACTTGGCCTTTTTTCTCCCCAGTGTTATGAGGGGGAATACCATTGCTTTAAATACTTTGTTAATACATAGGTACACATGGGAGTACTTACGCACTAGCCCAGATGGTGGACCCTCTAATTTGAAATCCAAGGGTATAATTAAGAGACAAAAAAATTAAAAAGGAAAGCATGAGGATTTGCTGCTTCGACATGAAACGCGGCACAAATTACAGCAAGGAGAAGCTTGGTTTGTGTGGTCATCATTATTAGATATTCACATTAAAACAAAATTTTCTCTGGGAAGGCAGCTTTGAGTGGGGATCCGGCTGTAACTTTGAAGCTCTGCAGATAGACTCGAGCATATCCCTGCATATTAGTATGTGCTTGATGGTAAATTAAATGGATGTTATCAGATGACGGAGCTGAGGGTTTCAAGTTCATTGCGGGGGGAGCTGGTGTCTGTATGGGTCAATTAAAGACACGTAACCTGCAGTGCAGCGCAGCCAAGAGAAATGTTATGATAGGGATTAAAATGACACAGTGCTTTCTTTACAATATCCCTTGAAAATAAATCAAATGGATTATACGGTGATCAATCAGTTACAACGCCGAGCTGACGCAGAGCAGGTAAACACAGTAGGACAAGAAGCGCAGGGAACTTGCTGGAGAGTGGAAACGGTGCGTAAAAGGTGGTTTGGGTTGCAAACCCGTCGCTTCCCTGATAAAAATCGAAACGTAGCGTTTAAAACAACTTCACATGTGGTTCTGGTTATTTCTAAGCATTTCTAGATTTGCATAGACCTCCAATTTGGAAGGATTTTGTCTTAAAGTTCGAGGGCACATTTGGATACGGTTTGGATCAGACGTGTTTACCCTGTAGGTGTGGAGGTAACAGTAAATCGCCTGATCAAGCCGCTCACATTACCTCACTTTTCTGTTTTTAAACTACTCACCAGTTTCCTTTTTTTGCTTTGGCTGCCCTCTTGAAACCTCCAAATTAAAGACCTCTTTCCGTTTGGGAACCATCAGTGCCGTAGTGAGATTTGAACCTAAAGCGATGAATGAAGTTACTGCGACTGCACATGTTCGGTGAGAAATGACAAAACATCTCCATAACATTAAAATGTATCCCTCAGTGTTTCTATATGAAGTCACAGTGACCCGTATACGTGCTCTCCCATGATCTTGTCATACTTTTACGAGCAACTTTGGAGACGCAACCGACAACGTAGTTATTTATCGCAATATCTCCGAGAAAAGGCGCAAACAATTGGAAAGAAAAGTTTCACTCACCGGTCTCGAAATGATTAAACGCCGCTGAAGAAATAAACCCCGCGAGAAGAAGAGCTGAGGTGACTGTCCAGGAATCCATCGTGTGATTAAAGAGTCTGAACTGGCTCTCAGGTGAAGTGCAGTCTGACGGACGGATGCGCAGACCGGCGGGCTGCTGGACTGGCTGACTGACTGTCCGAGTCTGTGCAGGAGTCGCACTTTGGTCGACGTTAAAAGTCCCTGAACTTCAAGGCAGGTCCCTCAACTAGAACTACTACACTGACACCACAAAGACGGGACTAGATAGTAGAAAGCAGGGATCCTATTTCCAACCCATGTGACAGGAAATAGGGGCAATAGATTCAACCTGCAGCGCTGGGGAAGCAGCAGAAAAGAAAGGAGGAGGTGGAGGGAGGGTGGCGGTGCTGGGGTTTGGAGGCTGGACTCAGTGCTGCAATGAACAGCAGGTTAGTAAAGTGTAAACCTCCCTTTTTCTCCAAACAGACTGCATATTCCCACTGCAATAATGTTATAACACAAGAGAATAGGAAAAGTGTAGGGAAACTATTATAGAAGGTAAAAACTACCATAAAGAACCAAAAGTGCATTATGCATTAAACTATTAGGTCCCTATAA
>JANJYP010167759.1:0-19921 GCA_024605115.1 Rastrelliger brachysoma
GGCGCCAGCTCGGTGCAAAATGATAAGTTGTTTTATTTTTCCACGGCTAGAGAACGAGGACTCACATGGTATCCCTATGGAGCAGCATAGTGGGGAAATAGAAAGTACAACAAAACATTATACAAACACATGCACGCACACACTCACTCTCACACACACACCCCTACATGCTTGCACCCATCCACAGTAACACACATAGACACCCGTCTGAACACAAATGTTATTCCCGAAACTGAAACCAAAAGACTAACGGCATGCACTGCTCATGGAAAGTGTGTGTCACAGAATGTGTGAATGTGTGTGTGTGTGTGTGAGCAAACCAATCTATTGAGACTCTATTAATGATTCTGTGCTTCCCCTTTAATCATTTATTTAAGTCCATATTTCCTAATTGACCCCAGCATACTGTAGGATTGGGGATGTTCTGAATCATGTTTCCACTGTTGTAGTTTGTTATTTTGTATAAATGATGCTGCATTTCTGTTTTATTTAATGAAATGCTAGAGACCAAATTATATCATAATTTATTGTTGTGTTTTGTTGTTCAAACTATTTCAATGTTAAATCTAAGTCTAAAAATAGAAGGAGAATTGGAATAAAAGTGATAGTGAAACAAGTGTGTAGCCTTTAAATTTACTGACTATAAATTGAGATGCTGAGCTGAAAAAAAATCCTAGTAGTATTCAAACTGAACAGTGAGTCGCTTTGAACGTGAGCCATCTTAAGGTTGAGTCTATCTCTAATGTCAGTTACGCCTCATTGTTCTGTCTCCAGAGGAGCTGTTGTCAAAGGTCAGCTGATCTTTTCTCTGCTACTCCCCCCTGTGAGGTTTAAATCCACCATCCAACTGTTGGAGGTGCTGAGGGTCCAAGAGGAGGGTCGGGTGTGTGAGGACAGGTGGTTAGTGACAGGTGTTAACACGGTGGGGGTAGTTAAGAGGAGAGGTAAAGGAAGGGATGGGTGGTACTTAGTAAAAGCAGGCAAGGTGAGCTGCAGAAGTTCACTCAGCATCTGTAGTCAGGGCATGACTGAAAGACTGATAGCAAAGCCTTCCTCTGAGTTCATGCTTAACTTTTACAGTGCAGCACGTGTGCAATATATTGGGTCTGACAAGAAATGCCGCTGTAGATCTTCCACCCTCCACCCACCCTACTCAAGTCCCTCTTCCACTCCAACTATGCAAAAATGACTTTAAAACATCAAAGCTGGCATTAACGTCTCATTTCCCTATGCAAATGCAAAATTAAAAAAAAAAAGCTTTTCATTTTCTCCCTGCCTCTTTCATTTTCAGTGAGAATCGTTGCTGCCCCCTTGAGACGAAGCCTGATGTGCAGTTTTGGGAAGAAAACGGGTTAGGGGATTCTGGGGGCTGCTCTGCATTACCAAAACAAACCATTCAGCAAACAAACAATTAGACACTCATGAATTATGGACAAGCTGTCTGAAATAGCAATAAAAACAACGATC
Organism: Rastrelliger brachysoma; assembly: GCA_024605115.1. Taxonomy (NCBI): domain Eukaryota; kingdom Metazoa; phylum Chordata; class Actinopteri; order Scombriformes; family Scombridae; genus Rastrelliger; species Rastrelliger brachysoma. The sequence continues at coordinate 1,468 of JANJYP010167759.1, forward strand.
GGGGAGTCGTGGAGCGATTGCTGAGCTAATGAAACGTATGTCAGGCAGTGGAGTTGTAAGTGTCTGTGTATGTTGTCCTGTACACATATGTATAGTATTTATATGTAATCTATCCTGATGATTCCGCACATTTCAGTGGACCAGTGCAAACGAGCGACGGAAAACAAGGTAACACTGAGAAGCGTGGGACAAGACAGAGAGAGTGAAGGAAGAAAGGTGTCTAGTAATCCACAACGAGTGATTGTGCATCAGCCATTTTGTTTTTCAATTTGACCCCAGCAACATCTATTATTCACAACCCTATGTTTACCTCTCACAGACGCGCACAGTCCATGCAGCAATGATCCAAGAGGATATACTGAACACCAGCAGAACAGTTCCTGGACAGATGGTCATGAGGGTCTTCATGACAAAACGTGTGTTGAAGTTGATCTTGTTGAGGGCGCCGATGCTGCGAGAGGAAGCGTCCGTGAATAGCTTGCTGTGAAGTAACATGACCCTGCCGATCAGGTAGAGCCTCAGGAACATGGGGATGGAGAGGATGATGTCCACATCGGCATCGGCCACCGACGGCGTGTATGTAAAGGCCAGCCGTGCCGTCCAGGTGAAGACGTACTGGCCCGGGATGGGATGGATGGCACACACCAGCAGCTCCAGCACGATGAAGAAGATCCGCTCATACGTCATGGCTATCCTCCAATCGTCCGCACCATTGTCTACCATAAATAACTGAAGAAAAACAGGCATACAAAAAAAGTAAGCAAATTTGCATTTGCTACTTCTCTCATGCTCTTTATCCTCTTAAATCCCACACACCCTCAATGTGTCCACCATTATAAAGTGATGTTGTGATAAAAGGAACTATTTAAAACAAAACCACAGTTTTGATTTAAAATGCTCATCAATATCCTGAGAGGATATGATGAATTAGAATAAAATATTCATAAAATATTCGGTTTAAAAGTCCAGAAATTGAATCTGAAGACTAGATTTAAATCGTGTCATAAAGAATATCTAGAATATGTTAGGTAAGTAAACAAAGCAAATCCACAAAAAAGAGATGCAATGTATAGAAGATACACATAATATGACATCAGGAATCACTGCTTATTTTTTAAAGCTAGTCTCATATCAGAATTCCTTTCATTATCATTGATCCCAAATGCTGATGGTATAATATAATTGATATTGTGTTGGGTATTAAAATGTGTGTTATTTTTCTCCAGTAGACTCACCTGGATTTCTCGGGCATGGTACATTATTATAAGACCAAGCAATATAACAGTGGAAAGGCTGATAAGGCATTTCAGTGCAAATGAGTATGAAGATTCCTATGGTGAGAGAAAAAGACATGAAAACATACATTAGAAAACAGCCATATTAAATAATTAAACAATCCTTTTTCATCACATCTAATCTTATATGCTTTGATAAATTTTACTTGCATTTATTATATTACTTTAATAGCGGATATTTCATTTCTATGCTTTTTTTCTATATTAAGCCACGGTAGATAGAAATAACAACATTCTGAGTATGTGAGATAAAGACTACTACTAAGCAATAAAATTAAATGAGGTTGCTGAGTAAAACACAGGTAAAAGGTAAATTTAAGTAAAAGCTGCACATGTAACTCAATATTTTATATCTTCTAGAAGTAAAAAGAAGAAAACAAATGCTTCTAATTCTGGTTTAGATGCACAAATGTCCTTATGTAAACACATGTACAAAAGTTCAGGCACACAAATGTACATTTACACAAGCAAAATAGGAGACATGCACACACCACTTATTAGCTTAAAAGTCTATCTGAGACCAGATAATGGGGTTTACGTACAAACAGTGCAGTCAGGATGTTACTAAACAATGCAGCTGCAGGTGTAGGTGCAGCCTGATATTATCTATGGATGTTGTTCACCACCATCTAAACTACCAATTAATCAAAGCCCCACAGTAACAAGGGGGCTTTCCATTTAATGGTAGGTGCAGAAAAGGCAAGGCTAGCATTAGCAGGGGGGCCACCACAGTGAGCGTTGCTGGTGATAAATAGACCAGCTGGGTGCTAGAACTGCAGTGTTCTGTGTGTACATGAGGGCCATAGATCTAGGAAATGAGAACCTGTACTACTCCCCCCTCCTTCTATGTTGGTAAAATGCCATTTGTTAAATCAATTTAAAAGCTATGGTGTAAAAATGCCACTCTGCAGCAGGCTAATGATTGTAGGGCTGTTATTATTAATAATGACACTGACAACAAAATGACAAAAACAACAAGTGGAAATATCATTCATAATCGTCAGTGTGATGACTGTGAGCATGAGCTGCTCAATATTACTCTGTCCTTCAGTGGTCTATATTACAAAATGTATTTTTAGTTATCAACTAGATTGCTTTGCCCCTCAGGTCGGCAACATGTTCTCAAGACATTCTAATGTCTGAAATTGTTTTGAGAAGTCCCTGGTGAAATAACATTGAGTAAACCAATTAATCCACCTGCCAGAGGTTCAAGGATTTTTCAGTCCCAGTGCTCTCTGCCTTAACGTGTTTCCCTCCTTCAGGGCTTAGAAAATCTTGACTGGGGCTCAAGTGTCTGCTATGTGATGTGACATGACATGGAAATGGACCATCTGCAGCACATGCTACTGGTCTGATGTGGGAGTGGTGCTGTGCTGCTTAGAGAAGGGGGTTCATTTCCATTTCAACTGAGGTCAGCTTGATGAATGGACTGAACCCCACACAGTAACAGTCCCAGCTAACCTATTGACTTTCTTAAAACCCTATAAATCATGCTATGGATTACCACACCAACTTTACTATAGCATATGGACACACAATCCTATGTGTGATCAAAAACACATTCAAAAATTCAAATACATCGGACAGACAAAATAGAAAAAATCCATCCCTGGCTGCTGTAAAAGGAACATACCAGTGGTTTTGAATGTTTGAATGTGCCCATTGCCTACAAATCACATTTACTTGACATGAATACAGGTGTAAAAACCTCACAGGGGGAAGTAGCATACAGGTGACCCTTCAACATTAGTTGTTAAAGCAAGTTTCAGAAATTGCTTTGTCTCATTGGTGCAGTGTCATGTAACAATAACTTAACTTTGTTAAAATCAGCATGCTAACATGCTCACAGTGATAATGTAAGAATGTAGATAATTAGCAGGTATAACATTTACCATGTTCATATTGTTGGCTTAGCTAAATATTTTAATTAAAAATTGAATGACAAAATAAGTTAATTTCCTTACTGTTGGATGCCACAATGTTCCTGTCTGAAAAGAGACTGAAACTATTGCTTCTTTGGTGCTTTTCCAAAGATATAGCTCTACAGCTAAATTTTTATTATCTTCATCAGCATATCAGAAGTGTGGGTGTTGGGTACTGGTGAACAGTGTTTATAAAGCTGTCTAAAAAATGTTTGCAGGCTCTAACACCAAAACAATCAGCTGAAAGATGCTATAGAGCTCTTTGAAATTGTGGGTGACTCTTTTAAAATTAAACATAATCATTTGCATCAATGTAAAGATTAGAGCAGCCTTTAATATACAAACAATTTGTAGTTAGTGAGCTCAAACATGCAAGTTCATACATGAAATCCTCAGTTCTGCTCAGTTTGTACACATAGAACAATGTTCTCGTTCCCAGAGATTACAAACACCTGTTCTATGACTGCAACTCAGTACACTGCAGTGTACTGCAATGTCAGCTCACAAGTAAACAGCCCAATGAATGCTGTGGTTGAAGCTTCTCTGGGAGAAAGATATTCTTGGAAAATACCCTGACACAGCAGACCTGACTTGCTGGTCAAGAAGGACAATAATAGATCATGGGAGTAAGACCTGGTCACCATAACCCTGAAAATGAAATGCACAGTTCAAGAGTCCCATTTGTTCCTATAGCTTTCTGCATTGTCTCCACTTTGAAGATGCAGCTGGATACATTGAAGAATCTAGATATTCATTCCCATCTTTTATTCCTATTGACCTTTCTCTTCATCTCTACATTTTTAACTTTATTTATTCAGGTAAAGTTCACTGAGAGCAATGCTCTCTTTTGCAGGAATGCCCTGATCACATTCACACAGTTACACACATTCACCTGGAAGCTGCCCAGTACAACCACAGTCTCATCTGTCAGCCACTGAGCAGCTCCACTGGAGCAGGTGAGGTTTTAGCTACTACTTCACTTTCCCCACCAAGATAAATCCTGCTGGTCCAGGAATTGAACCAGCGACCCTCTGGCCATAATCTCGCCTCTCTAACCTTGAGGCCACAACCACCCCACTGACCACCACTGGCCACCATTAGCCACAGGCCACCACGGCCCCACTTGTCTTTATCTGTCTCTCTTTGTCTAAATCTCTGTATCTCCTTCATTGCCTTTCCCTTGTTTCCCCAGTAATCCCTCTCCAACTCCCTATCCTGCTGTGAGTAGATGATTTTATAGATGCTGGCTTCAAAGGGAACAACAGATAGACACAAAGGCACCAGTTGTGGAACCAATTCTTGGGATAAACTCCAATCTGATGCCAATAATGAAAAGGCATATCAAAAGCAGCCTACAGTCAATAAATTATTGAATAGAACATTAATAAACGATAAAAAAAATTAGTTTTATTGATGCCAATCGATCCTTTATTTGTGTCTGTGCAACATTCTCAACACCTTTTTTAAACAGAGATGTCAGTTTATGTGCTAATAATCACTCCTCATGAATGTGACAGCTGCCAACCCCACACAACTCAAACATTAACAATAGCAATGTCAACACAACGCTCCCACTCATGCATTGCACACATGCACAACCTACCTTAGTGTAAACCCCCCATGACAGTTCCGTCTCTGTCACCATGACAACAATCCCAAACATCCCAAAGATGAGTGCGTAGTCGCTGAGCCGCTTCCGCTTCTCAAACAGTGCCCTCCGGTGGCCAAGCTTGTAGCCAATGTCCCTGTTCTTTTTTTGCGGCGCCCTGCCTCCACCATGCCCACTGCCCTCCCTGACCAAGCTCTCGTTGGACGCCTTGCTGGGGTCTTCACCACCGTTGCCCTTGGACACCACCACCTCCAGGCCAGAGCTGTGGAGCGTCTGCAAGGGCTGCGTCTCCGAGTCTAGCTCCGCAAGGTTGCGGCGTGACGAGGACGCCAGACTGCCCACTAGTGGTCTCACCACTCCGCCATTGTACTTGGAGGTGTTCATGGCTATCTGAGGGAGTCGGCCACTGCTCTCAGAGAGGGAGGGCTTGGATCCAGCATGGCTCAGCTTCTTCTGCTCAGTAGTGGCCTGTGAAAGGGAGGGAGAGTCTTAGATACAACACTTATCACAACAAAAATGGTACAAACTGACAGTAGCTTGAAGAGACACACAACTTTAGACTTTAAATAGAGCGTTGATGTGGGAGTTCTACCTCTGTGGCTCTAGAGAGGGCAGATAGAGGGAAGGATCTTGCAAAACAATTTCGGTTATAAAAGCAGACAGATTTAGTGCTCAGCAGGACATGTGTCCAAACATGCAGTGTGAACTCAGAATATCACCGATTTTTATTTGAGAGTCTAGAATACTCTAGGTCTTCTTTCCTGAGCAAATGTCGTGAGAGCTGCAAGCAGAGAAGCATCTGTTCATTTAGAAAGCCTGTGTAAGAAAGCTTTTGTATAAAATATGACTTCACAGTTACACTACAACAGTAATCCCCCTCCCATGTGTTCACTCTTTATTTGACAGTATGTTGCAAGCTTTCCTTCAAGAAAGTGGCATCCAAATTGAATGACTTATAAACAAATAAATAATGAATGGACCTTGATGTATAAATAAAACTATATAACCAATGGCCAACCCTACAAAGTGCAGAAAATTGAATCTTTGCGCTGCACAAATTTAGATATGAATGATTAATGCACGGCATGACCCTGTTTCCTGTCAGATAAACACTCTTCCCCTGCAGAGATGCTCAAATCAGGCGTGCTGCAGAGACCAAATGTGAGATCCCATCTATTTTAAGAGGAAAACAAGGAAAAATGGGTCTTTTGAAACTCAAAAGATACTGTATACAGTATTACTAGTGTCTGTTTAGGTAAAGGGCAACATAGGGACAAGTTGAAAAACACAAGGTCATACATGCATGTTTTGGTATACAACTATAATGTCCAACCAATCAACTGTATATTCTGTACAGGATTTCTTATCTGAATGAGATAGAAGATATAGACTAAACTTTTTTAACCATAAATCTCCTGTACAAAATGTTCCCAAGTTTTCTGACCTGATACCATGAGACACCGCTCTGCTTGCACCGAGTCGTCTATCGTTTCTGCTGTTCTTGGCAGATAGGAGCCTGTGAATTTCTGTCCCGGCTATGCAGACAGAAAATGTTCTATCCACACAAAGGCTGTACAGCAGTCACCCCAGAAGCATCTATCTGCCTGTCTATCCCCTGCCCTTCAGAGACTCAGGCAGATTATCATAATGGGTTATGAAAACTTCACATGGAACAGTGCTTTTTCCGAAACAAGTCGGGGGTGTGTGATAGCACCGCTGGCCCTTTTTTATTAGCCTTGACAAAGCATGCCTAATGCCTTTAAATGTGCTGGTGGGAATAAAGAAGGGCGGCCCTAATGGAAATTTACTAACTCTGGTCCTGTGATGCTATCGTCTTGCGCATATTGTGGCTCCATGAGAACAGGACTAAAGGTTAAGGATTAGTGCGGCCCATAGTGTTTCTAATCCCCTTTTCTGTATTAAATTGCTTTTTAATCTGTGCCATTAGGACCCTTCTACACTTTTGAAGACTGCGCAGTGAGTGAACTTTAGGTTTGAATGACAGGAAATACTGTAGAAATATCTGCTGATAGGGCAGTATTGTGGTGGTCAAGCTTAGGAAGGAATAGATTACGAATAGCTTGAAATGTGGAAACTTGGTATCTGTATCATAAAAATAACTGAGCATGATGTAAACATGCAGAAACAATAACAAACCAAGATAAGTTACAAATGATCACAACAGTACAGTTATTAAGCAGCATAAGATAATGTCAGAATATTGTTCATGTGAAGTTGATCACGATTTTACTGCAGGTCCTTTTAGTAGGCTATTTTAAGAAGTTTTGGGCCTTTATAGTGCATAAATTAGTACTTGCATCAAGATACACAGTGGATCAGGCTGACATTTGAATGTCTTGAATCCCCAGCGTAACTGGTCCTGAGAAACTACAAAACATCTTTACTTCTTTCATTTTATACTTCTGAGAGTCACAACATGTTGGTGTCATTCATTCTCAAAAGAGGCTTTCTTGCTTTTGTGTAGGAAGTAAATATCTCTGTAGTCCTGCTCTGAGCTTGGAGTATTTTTAGTCACAGTCAAACTTTCAGAGGGTTTCTGAGATGCTTGATATGTAAATATGAATCCTGGATGATAATATTAGATAAAAAAGGAAATTCAGGAGGTTGGTCATATTGTTTTGTGCTGCTCTAGAACATGCTGCATTTCTACTGCTGTCTCACAACAATTTTGGAGCATTAGAAACTACTTTCAGCTGCCATAGTGAGGAGTCAAAGTGTGATTAGTCCCCCCTCTGCTACAACTAGTGAAACACTGCACGTTTCACCTAGTTGTGAGTGCATAGTTGTGTCAGAAGCCATGTCTAAAAACTACATTTAACACCCAAGTACAAAAGAGTTGATAAAACTACTGTCTCATTTCAAAAGTTCCTCCAGCCAAGAAGTGCAGCTTTCAATTGCCCAAAGACAAAATCATCAAATGAGAAACACTTGGAGATTCTTTCTCTGATACACTTGATTATGCAGAGTCATGGTCAGATTTAGGCATTTCTGTTTCTGTACTCAAGTAAGTAAAAAATCAGTTTCAGAAGTTTAATTTATGACTCTTTGCAACTCATACTTCAGCTGCCAAATCAAATAACATCAAATAACACACCCAAAAAATGTTCTTATTAATTTCAGGTGTGGATTCACAGGTTAAAGCATTGAACTTTGAACTCTGAGTAAGTGTGATTGTACAATAGATTAATGATAGTTTTCTCCTACACCAAAGTCTCTCTGCTCCAGACTGGACAAACACACCACTCCCTGCATACTGTCAGCTGTCACTGTCCTTTTTTTGCCCCTGCAATTTTCAAACCCCAGAAAACATTTAATGCTTTCCAAACAGTAGTTGTTTTTTTTTTTTTGTAGAAGTGGAAAACATTTCAAAATAAGTGGAAAACATTGTTATATAGTAGTATCGCTGTGGAAATCTATAGATTCCCTTCCTCATCAAGTTATAAGTAGGGTTATAGCAATTAATCTGAAAAGCAGACACCTTTTCTCAAAAAATAATGAAAACTTTAAAACATTTCGACATATTGTGAATAGCAATGCAAAAAAATACGACACAAAATAGACTCTTAATTAGGTTTCCAATGACCAGTTATGTGACGATTGATCAGAGTAATATGGCTGTGTTGTGACAAGTCATGGGACAAAACAGGAGCCTGAGACGTAAATGGAGAATGTCCAAGGAAGTGTTGCTCCAGTAACGTAAATGAACAGGATTGATGGACACCAAGCGTGTAAGGCTGCTGTTACATCCTCAGCTTTAGTTACCCGGCTCTGGATCATTCGTCAGTGTGCCATGTCAGAGGACTGACCCAAATATGAGCAATCTTCACTTTCCGTAATCACTGACATGTTTCTACACATAAGGGAATAAGATTCTGCGCTAGTGGAAAATATACCAGACAGATTCAATGAAAGAGAACACGAGAGAGACAAGTTGCAAGATGTATACAAAACTTTTCCCCTGTAAAACTAAAGAGTCCTTCACAGATTTTACAGCAGGAGTCCTCACATCGCATTCCAAAACCTCAAAGCACTCAATCAATTCCACTTAGCCAACCACCCGAGCCTCCATCACTTTTCGTATTTCCCCTGCAACCTGACTAAATAGCGCAGCGGAAGGGCACGGCAGGCTGACGTTGCCCTTGTCGTCCCCTGATGCACCCACAGAGGAGACAGAGGGAGGCTGCCTGTCCAGCCGACCAATGGCTCAATTTCATTCTGAATGGCACGCAGCATCCAGGCTCTATGAAATGGAGCCTCATAATCAAATTGAAAAGCCTCAGTGCAGAACAGTTTAAATGAAGGCAACTCTCTCTGCCTCACTCCTCTCTCTCTCTCTCTCTCTCTCTCTCTCTCTCTCTCTCTCTCTCTCTCTCTTCCTCTCTCTCTCTCTCCTGCCAGCTCAAATCTAATAGAAAATCCTCATCCTCATTCTTTAGCACTGTATGGGGCTACTGTGCTGCAGTTTGAATGCTTATATACCCTAAAAATGGAATTGTGTGTTTGTGAGTTTGAGCATGTGGGTACCAGTCTGTTTAATTATGTGTGTGTGTGTGTGTGTGTGTGTGTGTGTCTGTGTATGTGTATGTGTGTGTGTGTGTGTGGGTGGGTGGGTGGATGTGCGCATATGCGTGCTAGTTGAACAAGCTGAGCCTCCGCCAGGCGTTGGATTAGGTCGGATATTGACGCAGACAGTATGCAGCAACAAAACAAGCACAAGGAAAAATTGTTTGAGAAGATGCTTGGTTGTGTGTGTGTGTGTGTTTTTGTGTGTGTGTGTGTGTGTGTGTGTGTGTGTGTGTGTGTGTGTGTGTGTGTGTGTGTGTGTGTGTGTGTGTGTGTGTGTGTGTGTGTGTGCGCAATGGACAGATGCTGACAAGGTTGACATGAAAGGAGGATTGCAAAGGAAGAAGAAGGGAGGAGGAGGAGGAGGAGGAGGAGGAAGAACTGAACAAAATACGGCAGATATCTAGAAATGGAGGAAACATGAAAGATAGAGAGGGTGAAAGAGAAAGAGATAAATGAAAGAGAGGGAAGACAGCTCTCTGTGGGTGTCTTTGCCAGGCCCTGGAGTGATTGAGTGCTGCAGGCTACACTCTCCAGTTTGTCCCTGCACACTAGACGCTGTCACATTTCTCTGACAGGCCAGCAAGCATCAGGGCTCCTCCGTCCATCCCTGACCAGCATGTGGATCATTACTCAGCGCTGGTAAAGACAGAGGAAAACCAGAGTCTGCAGCCACACATTCATAAAGGAAAATCCTCCATCACAGCTCCCTGAGTGCTGTGGTGAGGGAAACAAATAATATATATTTCATGAAGGATCTCGTCAGAACATCAGACACTTCAAAAATTTATAGCATATTGAAGATGTTGATATATATACCTGTATATGTTTGAGGAACAACGCCATTAATTAAAATTAGTCATCTTTATTAATGCTGAGGTAAAAATACTACTTATGGACAAGCCCCTGTGTGCCTACCCTTATCACCCTGTAATCAGGCCTTCATCTCTGTAGGGTTGTCTGCTGTTAAATAACGGCTACTCCTGCCCTTCTGTGGGATACGTTGCAGTCATTACAAGTGTTTCACCAAAACATGACAGGCCAAGGAAGTGAGCAGTAAGCTGATGTTCAAAGAGTTTTCACAGAATATTATCACACCTACTTCACATATGAACAGTAACTGTGTGGACAGATGCATGATGAATGCATAAATCTTGCCTTTTCCTGGTCATAAAAGCAGCATTATGTTATTTTCTGGAGTTGCCTGGCTGTTCTAATTTGGTTAAGCAGCCAGTGAAGGCTGTTATTTGTTTGGCCATCATATCCACATTTGTTTTTAGGGATGATATCACCCATAATTTTGCATTTCATACACACATTCATAGTCATAGCGTATATGCTATATTATCAAGAATCACCTGTGGTATTGTACTATGAATGGACTTTTTTCAGACTCTCTGCCAGAATATGTTAATTTCCAGGGTTGGGAGTGTTATTTTAAAAATAAATTCTGATGCAGTTAGTAGTTACCTGTTAAAAAATGTAGTCAGTAACATAATCCAAATACTACAATATTAAAATGATGCAACTTTCTGTTACTTTTGGATTACTGCAATACCAAATGTGCAATAATAAAGGAATAAGGTACACGTGGTGCAAAGTTGTCCCTTTTCTATGAGACTAGAATTGTTGCAAAACCAACACAAATTAAAACAAGCAGTAAGTGTGGAGATATTGGTGTATTCTTAGAAATAATGCGCAATTCATAGTGCTGTAACATTCTAAGGAAATCCACTGATGAAACTCGGACCCACTGGCTGTTTTACTTCCCAAGCCTGTATATTTCTACATCATTCATGTCCATATATTTCATTTTTTCATTTACCATATCTGCACATGGCGGCTGAAGTACAAGTTGCAAAGAGGCAAACCAAAACAATTGGTTAAGCTTAAGACAATATTGCAGTCTTGGTTAATTCTTGAAAATGTCAAAGTCGGACGGAATTGAATTAATTTTTCATGATTTAACCAAAACCACTATCTTCCCCTTGGTTTCATGTGTCAGCATCCTCTGCTTTGAAATGATGATGACATGAACAAGGATTGTTTTGAATTGGTCTTGAGTGTTTGAGGTTTTGGGGGTAAAACTAGAGGAAACATATACAATTGCCTACAAACCTGGAAGCAACACCACCTCACCAACTAAAGAAAGCTTAAATGCTCATCCTCATTCACGTGGTACGGGATCTGCTTAAGTTTCTTTTACTATCAGTAGCCTTGATGGGATCCCTGGGGAGGAGTGAGACCCAATATGACTGCTGAGCTAATTCCATCCTACAATAAAAATCTATACACAAACTGTGACAACACTTAAAAAACAAAACAAGTTCAGCATTGCAGTTCCCTAAGTAATGCTGTAACCTCTACTCAGGCAAAGAAGTAGACTTAAAATATGGGACAATAGCATTAAGTCACAACAGACAAAAACACACAAGATTATTTTACTGTTCAATTTAGTGTTGGCATCGTTTAGAGATTGCATTCACTCCAGCTCTGAATCATCTGAAACATGGTGTGGCCATAATTAGTTTGTTTTTAGTGAGTTTACACAGTGATTAAAATATACAGTAATAAAACAGGAAAACAAGCCAAACAGAAGAAAGAGAAACTATTACTACTGAACTGAACAGAGAAGGACTATGAAAACATCGCCTTTCAAAACATGTAAATAATGTTCGATGGATACAGCATTGTAGATACATGAAACAGTTAGATGTACAGTATCAAAGAAGAAGAAATTTACAGTAATTTTGAGTCAGAAAAGTTTCAAATTATCATCAGCCTCTCGCAAAGCTCTGCCTTTACTCTTATTCGTTTTCCCACTCTCTTGTTCTTCAATTAGAGATTAAAGGGGAAAAAAATAGTAGCCAAAAACAAGCCAAAACCTCAGTGGAGAAAAACAGACATGGGTACATGCCTGTGGGAATTTGTTATTGTTAGAACTAATAACACACTGTGTTCAACAGAGACACAATGCTATTATAATTAGGACCCAACAAGGTTATTCCATGTGTACTTGTGTGAGTGTGTGTCTTAAAAACTGGGTCCTGGGGAGATGGGGGTTTGAACTGATTAGGAGGGGGGGGACTTACTTTCCCTGTGGGACACCCGCTGCCTCATTAGGAACAATTTCAATTTCCAGCATATTAGTGGGGAGGGCTGTTAGAAACCTGATTTGTAGATTGGGGCTTAAAAAGGCTGGACTATGGGTGGTGAACATGATAAATTAATTGAACCTTGAAGTTGCTACATGTGGCAAAATAATATAGACCAGATCAACTTGTAACTGCACACAAAATTCATGTAAAACAGCAACATAATGTTCCTGTAGAAATGAAAATGATATGCTTTAAAGTGCCAAATGATGGAGTGTAGTGTCCTGGTACACAGTCCAGAGTAGCCAGAAAGCCTGGTCTGAAATACAGAAGTTCATCATAAGACAACAGTGAGGTGCAGAGACAAACAGTGGCACGTTCTTCTGCTTGTAATCATTCATCCTGTATATAATGACAAATAGAAAATACTCAACTGAACTTACATTGATAGAGGACAAAATTGAGCTATTGTTTTAAACAAAAATGTATTCAGAAGTTTATTTACAGATAATGTGAGGCTTCAGCTGTCTGAGTTAGTCAAATCCATATCTGTGAAAGTTATATTCCCTCTTTTTGTCAGTATCTGTCCACTGCAGCTGTGAAAAAATGTTTATCATTAGACACAAAGAGGGAATAAAAAGAACAAAACGAACGGGAAAAACCTGTTTCAATGTTAATATCGACATCTGATCATTGTCAATCTGTCCTTATCCTTATCCAATCTATCTCTTAAAGGAGAAGTCTCTATGTTAAAAGTGAAGACACCATTAGGACTCAGTATTGCAGAATATTCAATAAACTTGTAAGTGTAACAGTGGTTAAACTACAGAAGATGTGAGATTTGGAAAATGGCCAAAGCTCAGAATGTTTGTTTGCACTCATTAGTGGTAAAAAAAAAAAAAAAAAGACTCATAAATAACACAGTGGTTGAGGCCATGTGGTGTGTGTGACATAACTCATTTGCATGGCATGAGAGGTTTACATATTTAGAGAAAAAGTAAATTGCTTTTTTAAATCTATTAAGTAGGCTAATAAAAGGATTAAATCAATTCAAATGGATGAAAATATCTTTTGAAATTAGTTCTTCTAACAGAGGAAGGTTTTCACTGTGATCGGGCTGTTCTATTATTAATTCAATAATTACACTTTTACCCATAAGTTATGAGAAATTCAGCAAGGACAGAAGTAAAAACTGAAAACTCTGCTTTTATGCAGTTTTGCTGTTTTATCATTTTTCCTGTGATTTCAATAAAGTCACTAATGACCTCTAAAGATCAAACTTTTTGAGTGTGGAGTGAAAGACAAAAAACAAACAAACAAAAAACCCAGACAAGGTCCTTAAAAATATTACACTGCACATTACTTGTCACTACAATTTAAAAAGAGCGTGTTCCAGGCTGTCTGGATGAATTTTATCTTGACTCTGATGTGCTGTGTTGATGTCAATGTTGGAATGTCTCCATAAAACCTGCTCCTGGAGGTTTGACATTGAACATGGAAATAGGACTAACGGAGCATTTCAGCATTGCACTAATGAGCTCTCTAAAGCGTCCTCTTTATTTTAGCTAATCAACAGTATTGCCCCATTCACCTCCATAGACACCCATTGTCACTGATTGCTTGATTGATGCCAGATTTGTGCTGATAACCTCCTTGTAAAGAGGCAGGCTCAGTCCTTGACACATTCCAGTACAGTATGAGAGGAGGATAAGACCAGAAATCATACCCACATATAACACTGCATAAATATTCATTCTCAGTCACACAAACACGGCATTATATGCATTTAGCAAAATTTCTGTCCAAAGCAACTTTTTTCTAACATATGTTTACACTTGTTTTGTACACACACATTGTACATAGTACTTTAGAGTGAAGTGTCTTCACTTCCGGATGTGGATAGGAAAAGCAGGTGATCAAACCAATAAAAGAGACTGAGGGTGGACATAAGGAGAAACACACTATTATATACAGTAACTTATATTATAGTGTATATGATTTCTTAAAAGGATTATGTATATATTCAATACTTTGCATTTACTTTTTAGGGGAATATAAAGTGTGGTAATAAATTGTCAAACTACTTCCTGAATTGAAACAAAATGTTGACGACAAACATAAATCTCAATTACAGATGAAAGTAATCTTAAAAAACGAAAACATTAATGGGGATAGAGAACAATGTTTTTAAAAGAGAGAGATAAGGTGAGAACAACACTGACATGTCCAAGAGAAAAAAGAAAAATAGGAGTGCGAGTAAATTAGTATACTACTGTGTGTGTGTGCGTGTGTGTGTGTGTGTGAGAGAGAGAGAGAGAGAGAGAGAGAGAGAGAGAGAGAGAGAGAGAGAGAGAGAGAGAGAGAGATGCTAACAGTTTACAGTCTGTGTATGAGGAAATGGTGTGAGACTATAATTGTGGGTGACTATGAATATTTTTATTCTGCGGGTGAGAAATTATCATGGTGTATGCAAAAGACAAGGACAGGGACAAAAAACTGTGTTGAAAGTTTGTGAGAAACAATGTCAAAAAATAATAGTGCGTGAGAAAGTGACTTCAGCCACTTAAATGTTGAATGTTATGTGTACGCCCTCTATTGTCTTAAGTGTCTCGTAGCCTTTGACATATAGGACAATTGTGCTCTTAACATTATGGAAGAGTACAACATATGGATATAGTAGTGTGTTCTAGATAATAATCTTGTTAGTCTTTTCATGATGTAGGAGTTTACTGTTACATTATGAACAACAAGAATGATTTATGACCTTAATGGCCTCTCATACGTATGGATGTACTTTTTCCCACCAATGAAAATGTGGTCAGGGAAACAAGACACACACACACACACGCACGCACGCACGCACGCACACACACACACACACACACACACACACACACACACACACACACTCACAATCACACCAAACTGAACTGTGGACCCAGAAGACTAAACCATCTTCATTAGGTGACTGTTCCCCTGGCAGCTATTTGACATCCCAATAGGACCATAGTGGCTATATGTTCCTCACCGAGATTATCACCTTTAAATGCACCATAACCCACACTATAATCCCACCATCTTTACCTCTCATCAAATTGCCTTCACTGTTCTGAGACCCAACAATAATATCAATGTATAAATGCCACCGCCTGACAACTTCTATTTTCATTGTGAGGTGATTGTATGTCATTTGAAAATGAGCCCTCTGTAAATTCAGGCTGAGGCAGTTTCTTTCTCTCCCTGAGGCAAGAACATCAATAGTGGAGAGAGAAGCCAGGACAACCTATAGCACAGGACAGATCAATAGCACAACAAACTCAGTAAAGATTGACTGGAGAGTTGCCTGGAAACGTCCTGCTTGAGATTTATGATGTGAGGAGGACAAGAGCCAATGGGAGACGCTAGAGGACAAGCGAGGAAGAGAAAAGAAGAGTGATGGGAAATCAGTGGAAATATCTTTTTTTTCTTTTTTGCATTCAGGGTCAAGTGAACCCTCAGCAATGTGTTATATACTGACTATATAAATCATAAATACGAATGAATGGACACACGTTTTTTTTTTTCCAATTTAACATGGAAAGTAAATACCAATAGAAACAGCTACTTTCATCTCAAAATTGTCATAATCTGAAAACCATTCACTTTTGTTTCTCTGTATTCATGTTATCTTCCATTTTGGTTTCTGGGATGAGACCTTCCTCCTGAGATGGAGTGGGGGGGGGGGTAATATCTACTGAAGCAGACAACAATGTGTTTGAATTTTCCAGTGGGAAAATTACTGAAACAGTTACAAGATGAAATGAGAAGATATCAGGTTTCATTGCTCCTCCACTCTAACAGAGAGCCCTTACCATGTGTCACCTGGCTCCAGCATGCTCTGACTGATGCTGCGGTCTTCCATAGAGATGAGCTAATTGAATATTCTTATCTGGCTCTGAACCCCCTTTTTCTCTGGTGAAGTGAAACAGAGGCCAGTTGGAAAAGCAGCACATTTGTATTCACAGACAGGCCGCTTCCAGAGCAAATGCAATACACACTCCATACTTTAGGGCACTGCAAGTAATCTTTTAGGTACCAATAATAACCAGACCCCACACTTTACTGTACTACAGTTAACCGCGGTCCTCCACTGAGAACCTGTCTTTCATGCTACTCTATTATGTCTCACATGATAAAAGTTTTGTGCTAACAGCCTCAAGCTACAGTTTCGCTGTGTGATTTTTTTTTTTTTGGTTATGAAATTAAGTGCTGCAGTTCTCTAATGCCCCCTGGGGCCTTTAGTGTAAAATTGATTCTATTTAAAAAAAAGCTTTTTTTTAGTCTGACAGAGAAGAAGAGGTGGCTGGGGAGCAGAAACGAGTGATGGAAAAAATGGACGCTCACAGAAAGAGAAGGGAAGGGATGAGAGGCTGCTTTGTTCGTGAAAGGGTTAAAGAGAAAATGGCAGTGACAAAAGGGGAAGTGTGCAGACCGCTGGCCCATTAAGGGGTTAACAGTTGGAGGGAGGCCGATAATGGAGGCTGGAGCAGCTGTATAGGAACTACAGCATGCAGAGAGCAAAAATACCATAGAAACCACAGAAAAACAGAGGGAGATGGAACAAGGGAGGAAAAAAGGCACTCCTTTTTTTTCATTATGTCAGAGTCATTCTCCAGATAAGATATCTGAAAAAAAACAAAACAAGACATTCACATATTGATCAGAATTGTAAAAATGTTTTTATCCATGGACACTTCACATGTACTGTACATTCATCCTTCTTAACACCACTGCAGATACATTATTAAGCATCAAGGCCAGATGCTGTAACAGTAACTGGAAATCGTTCTTGGAGAAGACTACAATGCAGTGATACAAGACTCCTGAAGAAGAGGGTCTTCCACATGACTGGAGGCTGCAATAGAGATAATGTGACCTTTACCATCTTAAGACAAGACTGTGGCATCAACATGATAATGATATACTAAAGCTATCCTCCCACTCGTTCACTCACTGGCTCCTTCTCCTCTCCTCTTTCCCTCGTGCATAAACACAGGTACACACACATGCAAATATGCACAATGCACGCAACAAATACATAAAAAATCCCACATTAAACAAATGTTTCTCTGCAAAGAGGCAGCTTAGATCAACTGTTAGTCAACTTCAGCAGACCTGCAACTGATCACACAGTTACTGTGTTGTCCTTGATAGCTGTAGTATTTCTGCAGTTAGGTGATTTGAGGTAACTAAGGAGGGAGAGGGGGACTAACAAAGCTGAAGGAAAGCATCTCCATTCAACTTGTCATCTGTTTCAGTTTGTAAAGCTTGTGTTTTGGAAAAGAGCCACTATGGCTGGCAATAGGGAATCATACAAACATCTTACAGGAATTACCATATAAATGAACTGCAACCATTTATTAAGCAAGAGCCATGGTGGGAACTTCGCATGCTATGGAGTCTTAAAAAAAATTGTAAAGTGCAACACAATACTTTGCATATGTTAGAAACAACTATACACACATACACACAGATCTCCTGATTAGAGTCTGGGCTAGAGTTTTTTTCTTATTCTCATTGAAGCATTTTTTGTTTGTATAAAGGTAACAAATAGACCCCACATTTTCTATAAAGAGCTAAAGGCAGAGTGATCTGACTAGATGCGGATCAGCTAAGCTTTTTGTTCAACGTTGAATATTTAACAGTGGCCAGAGGAGGCTTTGATTGAGTTTTACAGGGGAACGGTTGTGTATCATGTGCTGTAAATTAAGTAGCGCAGCAGCTCGGGGGATCAGCAGTCAAACTCTGACCTGAGGGCATAAAGACCTGATGTGAAGGCACACAGGCAGAGAAGTGAACTCATGATGAATATACAGCAGAATACACATGCCTATACCCACATGCACAACTGGTGCCATGCAAAGATTTGACAATAGCAGGAGAAGCTTTCCAAAACTTGCATTTTCAAGG
>JANJYP010167958.1:0-15392 GCA_024605115.1 Rastrelliger brachysoma
TGAGATTACATCATAGCTTTTGCTCTGCCCACACCAACATGTGGAACACTCTCCACATTTGGGCTCTGATGGCTGATTGGGTTAGATGGATGAAGACTGGAATTAAAACACTGCTGTATGCATGGTATGGACAGCGTCCCAAATTCTCATCTGATTCTCTTTGTATCACCTCTAAAATAAGAACAACTGAAAACTGTACTTATACTTTGTATAACTACTGGGTAGCTGCTACTATCAAAGCAAGCCCATAGTTTTCTCATACTGTTTACATTTCAATCATCACTTGTATTGCATTTCACTATTATTAAGCCCTTGCAGTATCTCCCCTCTACAATCAAATAGTATCTTAGCAGAAGCAATTTTAGAGGCTTTTGTCTGTTTCCAGTGTGACCTGGGAAAGATAACATGAACTTCTTACCGTTGACATCGAGGTTAACTATATCTTGGGTATCTTCAATGCCATACATGACTTCACAGCGATACGTGCCTGCATCACTGGCAAGTAGCTTGACCACTGTCAATGAGGCGTCACCTACATCCTCGGGGTGACTGGGCACTGATACGCGGTTCCTGTAGTTGGAGCCTATCTTGATGACCCCATTTTGTGCCACCAGCACAGTTGATTCTACTTCTCCCTCTATTTTGGTCCATTTGATACGCAAGTAATCTGGGGTTCCATTAGGACTAATGATTGGTGCTGAGGTTGGGATGGTAGAGAAGAAGCAAGGAAGATTTACCTTCCCTGAAAGGGACCCTGTGACAGGCCTGATTATCGATAACACATTGGAGGCTGAAAGGCAAAAAGACAAACCAAAGCGTTATTATAAATGTGGTTTAAATTCATAATAATATACTCACAACTGTTATTTTTTATTATGCCTTACTACTTTTTGGTGTTCTTCATTTAAGCATCCTCTTTATTCCACTGCCTGACTCATTTAAATTGAAAGGGTGTGACAACTACACCCAGACTATTAAAAAACATGTATCACAGCCTTAAAATGGCTCTTGGAAAGTCAAACCTCATTCTTAAAATGATGGGTGTGGGAACAAATTTAACACTGGCTGTAGTCAATGCACACGTTTGTATTAAGTTAAGAATGATTGGTTAAACAGGTTGCATCACTTCATGTGTATTTCCCATACAGCCTCTCCTTTAGCTACAGGACTACATGATGAATGTTAGAACCACAGAAAAAGAAGTAATATATGTGACCCACATCCTGGACAATATGTCTCCCATCTCTCATGACCTCCTGCTTTATTCTCAACAGAAAATATACTACTGCATATTGATATACATGGATATTGATAGTAATTTTATTCCTACATCTTAAACTACTGCAAGACAAGGCAACTATTACTAAGCTTAATTTCACTCCCCTCTGAGCCCTGACTGTGCCTTAGTGTCATTCCACCTCTCTGTGATCAAACAAACTAAAAGGGATATCAGGCACAATGCTAGACACAAATGAATGACAATAAGCTGAATCACATGCAGCAGTGTTGAGAGGAAGAAGATTTACTTGTTTTTTTTAGGGGGGTTGCAGGATATTCACAAGGAACAATGCAGGGAATGCTCTGGAAACAGTGGTGAGACTGCCCCAGAGGCATGATTGTGTGTTTTAACAGAGGGCCTTATTAGGATGAGGGGTTAAACCAGCTGTTATTTCCAGACTGGGAGCAGAGCCTAATTGAAAGGTGTCCATCCATATCCAGAGACAGAGAGGGACTAGGGGCCAGGAGAGCCAAGGGGGCCGGGGGGACCTGAGATGCAACCCCCCACAGGCTACACCGTCACCTTCCTCACTGAATAGAATCTCTTTCTTTTACAAGAAGAAGACTGTAAGGGGTTTATCACAGTCAGCTACTTTAGAAAGAGAGTAGAACCATAATGTTCTAGGGCACCAGTAGCACCACATCTCTCCTTTACTGCAGACAAACTGTTGAGTACAGATGCTAGCTGAGCATGACCGCATTATAATTTATTATTTTATTTAGGCTTTATATGTAGTAAAACACACATAGATGAAAAGAGGCATAGCATAAAAAATTAAAACAACAGAGAGAGGGAGAAGAGTGACTGAGAATGAGGCAGACTTACCTGTTGCAGATGCAGCTTCACAGAGAAAATATAACCACAGGATATGCTTTATATTTAGTATCATCTGTCGGTAAAATAAAAAAAGGTACATTAAGGAGCAATTCAAGCACATTTTTCTGTTTTGTGATGTCTTTTATCTTTTCTTGCATCCACGCTTTCCTTTTTCTGCGTGGGTATCAGCAAAATTCAAATTAATAATATATCTCCTTCATCTAAACAATGCAGAAACATGAAATATACAGTTCTAGATCTCGTAATCTGTTTTAGCAAATGGGATGCTCAGCCAGTATCACATAATTTGATATATAAAATTTTATAAATAATATTTTCTTGATATTAATGGACTAAAGCAGAGCACAACACTTCAAAAGCCCTTAAAAACAAATGCCAACACATCTACCTGACATATCATCTGGCAGAATATTGTAATTTATTCCCATTAGAGATGATTAGAGCTACAAATACCATTTAATAGGCTTATTAGTGGGTGACAGGACTGATAGGTAAAAGCTTCCTGTGGGGTCGGATAGCAGAGTTTTTGGGGAGAGGAGGACAGAGAACAGTGAGCCCTCATTTGCACCCACTGTATAAACACAAGTGGTGGGTAACAGGCAAACTGTTATTCTCTATAAAACGAGACACTTGCTATGTAATTGCAACTGTCAATGCCAAAAGATCAGCATCTAAAATATTTCAGGGTGGGTAGAACCTGTTTGTCCACACATGTGTGCAAACTTCAAGCAGTTACAAGAGGTTTTCTAGTAATCCGAAAAAAATAGTCAAAGCACTTGGCAATCACACACACACACACACTTGGCTATAATTGGTTACAGATATTTGGAGCCTTTATGAGTAAGATGCTCCCTGCTATGAAATACAAATAACTGTCAGCCTCTGGGAGCTGATGCTGCCACTGTCATCCAGTGAGGAATATTAAAATTTTGACTTTTAGT
The DNA here is from genome assembly GCA_024605115.1 of Rastrelliger brachysoma. Lineage (NCBI taxonomy): Eukaryota > Metazoa > Chordata > Actinopteri > Scombriformes > Scombridae > Rastrelliger > Rastrelliger brachysoma. Next base: position 3,058 of record JANJYP010167958.1, read on the forward strand.
ACTTTAACTTTCTTCCTCCCCAAATAAACACCTGCTGCTGTGGATGCTCGAGGGAAATCTTGACAGCGTAACTTGTTAACTAAATTGTACGATGTGAATAAAAAAAAAAGTAAGTACATAAGTACTGTGCTGACTCGACTTTTGTAAACTCGACTCGCTCAGCAGCGGGAGACACCAGTGAAGGTTAACTAAGGACACCAAGGCATCACTGGGTGCGTTACTTTTAAACAATGTATCGAGTGAGAAAAAACTTCAACTTGACCGTAATCATAATTTAAAGAGATTTAAATTGAAAGTGTTACACATTGAGAAAACAATATGTTAATTCATCTCCAGACTTTTAGCAATAGTCTCAATTAATATTCAAGTTCATACTAAATACTGAAAAAAAATACTTACGTTGAAAGGTGTTTTATTCCATAAAATGTAAAAAGTATGCCTTTAAATCCGGTTAGTCCAGGTGCTTAACATGCGTGCGTAAAAGTGCCTAAATATGTCCACTCCAAATCGGCAACTGCACTTATCTCCCCGGCGCGCCTTTCTTTTCTCCTTGATGCTTCAGAGTTGCCGGGTCCACCTCCGGGATGATCCTGGTTCTGAGCAGAGTGACAGAAACCGTGAAATGCTGGCAAGCAACAAGTTCAATTTTGCCTAACGCACACTGTTATTTCGTCAGTGCCGGGGAGGCGGGGCAGAATGCCCATCTGAAAAGTGAATGAGACACCTTGGGGAGGACGGAAATATACTTAATTTGGCCCTATGCTTGAGAGGCACATCTTCCTCCAATCAGACTTTTCCGACATCACTCAGATCATTTGAGCAGGTAACACATCTCTCATTTTAGGGTGAGGGCATCTTCATTTCACAAAGCTAACCATTTCAATTGTGCATGAATATAATCAAATGTAAAATAAATATCCTAAAATTTTCTTAAATTACTGTAGTGTCTTGTGTCCCTTATATCAACAATTAAGTCGCACAATGGTACCCTGCTTAAAGCATGCCAGTCGATGCACAATGGAAACAGAGGGATGCAGACCCTGGTTCTTGAATTTGAGTCACAACACACTTAATTCAATACTGTGAAGGAGTTTTTCCTGTCAGTCATACTGAGCCAATTTAAACCATTTATGTGTGGCATCTGTGATGTGTAGTGGACTTCTTGAGGTGTCCACAGGAAAAAAAAAAGTTTATTTTAGATGCAAGTTTTAGCTTGAGTGACATTGTATGTTTGCCCATAAATTATACATAGAGGGCTTGGGATAAACTATCTATAGACATGTGTATCTATGGTAATGGGTCATATCTCTTGGGAATTGATCTGGGAAATGATGTGTGATCAGTGATAAGTATGACTATCTGACTGAAGTGGTGGGAGGCCAAAATCAGTGCTGAAAAACCTCTGTGCTTGGCTTTTCCACAGGGGGGAGAGGGTGGACCTTATCAACTCTTGCCTAATAATCACCACAATTGGCTACTGCTATATAGGGAGGAGGGCTTTGCTGAGTCAGTGAGGTGTGTGTGTGTGGGAGGTAATCTGCTGTCTGGAAGTGATTATAACTCCAAATAGTGCTTCCAGTTGGTCTATGACATGTCAGAGACCAAATATCTGTGGTGCTATATGTCTGTGGTGCCTATATCCAGAATGGTGCTAATAACAAATGAATAATTTTCATATTTTTGGTACACTATGTAGCCTGATGGACTGGAGACTTGCTTTACTGGCATTTAGTATCCTGCAATAATATCTTGTCCCTGGATGAATTGTAATCGATTAAAATGAAGATCAGTTTTTATTGGTTAAACTGGTGATAATTTATTGGCACTGAATTAGAGTGGTATACTCATTGATCATTGATCATGAGAGCTCTAATCAAAAAGACAGAGTAGCTCAACTAAATGGCACCTTGTCTATAATAAATCTTATAGTAGAATACCTTAAAGGGAAATAATTAGAAAGTACTGTTTGCGTTAACATATATTTAGGGATTTCTGAAAGATTTTAATGATCTAAAGCATTAGTTATATGTTTCATTGTGCTTTAGAACTAGACTAAACAGCCCTTAGGTTGATAAGGAGAGCATAATTGACTGCTCCATTTAGTTCTTTGCAAAAACCAATCAAACAAATTTCACTTATTTTGACAGATAATTCATCTTTCCCTGCATAGTTGACATAGAAGCTTTTTTATTTCAACAGTTCAACAGCATGTATGAGTTCAGCCTAAAGTTATGCAAAGGTACTATGCTAATAGTGTACCTAGATGATAGCCTCTATGAGACACACCATATGAATCCAAACTGACCTGCAGTTCTGACTCTAGTAGTGCAGACTAGGGTGTAAGTTGTAATCAATCAGCACCAGTAATGGACTGTTCTGGACTTTGAGAAAGAGAAAAGGTTAAGGAAACACTGGGTGAGAAAGAAATTAATACATGGAGTTAACAATGTGTTCTGTGGTTGTATTTCACTAATTCTCGGTATTACATACACAACCTGCTATTCAGTGTTGCATTTTGTCTCTATTAGACCATTTATTTCTAACTCAGAAAACGATAAAAAGAAATTAAACATATCTTCTGTTTGAAGCACATTTAAACACTCATGCAGAGGAAACAAAGGTGCATGTATTGCAATCAATAAAGACAGATTTCACAATGATGACACAGCTCCGGGGAACAGCTTTCATAACTGAACAACTTGACACAGCACTGAAAATGGCCTGATTCTGGGTGGAATTTAGCAGCTGACCCCAATATAATTAATGACAACTCACAACAGTTTTGGAGTTACAGGAATCATTTTGTCATTTTACTGCTTTACCTTCTTGACTGAGTCATCGTTAAGTTAAAAGTTGCAACTAACCTACTGCTGTGTAAAATGTCTCTACTATATGTCTAACCATGGATCGCCTGTTGCCTTTCAGTACCTGTAAATCAATGACTCAGAGAGCCAATCAAAGAGTGTTTGATCCTTGTGATCTGCTGCCTGGGCCTCAAAATGACCCACATATCACATGACCTATAAAGGTGGTCTACCTCCGGCCCCATGCCACCTCAGACGGCATAAAAGAAGCATTAAATTTCTCTGGCCCCAAGGGATCTCTCCTGAAACTCTCAGCTGTGGAGGCCAAAAGCTGCTAACATGTTTCATATATTACTCACTGTACAGTTCACAGTGACCTTCAAGATCAAGATGTTTCTTCAGTTCAATACAAGGAAATTCTCTAATATCTATGACCACAATCTGAACCACTGTAAAGCCACCTGACATGTTGTAAAGTAAAAGAAACCATCACCTTGCACACACCAATATTACAAAATGACTGTTTTGACCATTGCTAGGGGGAAAATGAATGAATAAATAATGGTATGGGACATTGAACAATGAATGTGTTCAAACAAAACTCAACTCAACATGTTACCTAAGGTACAGGGAAACAAGTTTAAATGCATGCTATTTTTTTTTTTTTTTTTGTGGGTGAACCCCTTGTTTGAAGCAACAAATGTGGGAAAGTGAAGTTGCCTCTGGACTGACGTTAAACTTGATCCTTTGGAGTCAAGTGTGGAGGCCCAGACCACTAAGGCTGATCCCTTCAGCATTAAAGAGAGACCAAGACAGTACAGGAAAAAATTTTAATCATATTTCTTCAGACCAAATCAGGTCAATGTATGTTTTGCTCATTTTTTCATATTTTGAGATATTGTCTGAAGAGAAACACAAGACAGCTTATGAACATAATAGCTGTGCATGCAAGCTAGAGCCTGGTTGATGGGATTTTTTTAAGCTGATGTAGACTGATTTTAAAAAAAAATGTTTTTATACAAACATTGTTGGCTGGCAACAATCCCAAACATTTTTTTTTTATTCAAGAACTGTTATATGAAGATATATGCTGCATAAATGGCTGGATAAAATGAACCAGGGTTCTTCTGAGGTCTCAGTCTCCGGACTGTCTTAAGATACTCAGTAATATCATAGGTATTACTGAATTAGATCTGTACTGCTGGTCTAGGCTTTTATCATAAATAGCTTTTTACAGTGTACAAGAATAGTATGTTTTAATATTTCCCAGTTTAGCAAATAATGAAACTTATGAGTAAATGTACAAACCTTTCTGTCTTTGATCGAAAAACACATTTGGCATGCTCAGCATACACAATAGTACACTGCTAGTTGTTTCCTATCCCTGACCTATCTCAAACATTTTAAGTATAAAGGACTATAGTGAGTGATTGAGTTATATCACAGTTGATTCTCACTAACAACAACTGTAGGACAACAGCATGATGAATAATCAATAACTTCATCTTGAATTCACTTGAACCCTTTTAGAATCAGTCTTAACTCAGACTTCACATAACTGTTGAACAAACAACAATCAAAGCTATTTAAAACTATTAAAGAATACATTCATGCAAAGAAAACAATTATTTTTGAACAGTAAACTCGACTTGATAAAGCATTAGAAAAATGAGATATTCAACCACTTAAACATAAATCATAATATTTACAATACTGAACTTGATAAGACAAAGAGTCAGATTACAGAAAATGCCTGATACCAGTTTGGTTGACAAAATCAGCTAAGTCAATGTCTAATTCAGGTATTGTTCTGGTGGTCTATGGGTAAGCCGTAGTTTAAAGGAAAACATTTAACAGATTTGCTCAGGTCCACAAGTAATAAATTTTGTTATACAGTCAAATCTAGCATGTTAAAAATAGGTAAAATAGATATAATACACTATAGCTGTTTTAATAGAAACACAACCAGACAGCAGCAGAATAGCGCTCTTCTTCCTAGTCAACCACACCCACTCGTTTCTACGACTTCCGAACATAAAAATAATTGAAAGGAAAAAGAAAGAAAAGAAAAAAGAAAGGTCTGCACACTGCCACTGTGAGTAAGAGTGTACAACTGTCTGGGGCTCTTGGCACCAGGTGTCAATCAATGGGCAGGTGTCAATCATTTTGAGACAGCTGGTCCTTCAGGCTCCTACCTTCCATCCGTCTTTCAGCTGGTCTGCATCCTTCTTTCACTAATTTAATTTCTTCATTTTTTCACTGTACACACTTTTCTCTTTACAATCTCACACGTTTCTTCTGTAGCCATGTGATTACATGGCAAGATGAAAGCTCTATAAGGCTTATACAAGTGTAAATAGTGTCATATTTCTATTCCTATCCCTTTTCCCTTTCCAGGTAGAAAGGGATTGGACTGTAACTGGGATTAGCTTGAATGTAAAATATNCTATTTTCTATTCCTATCCCTTTTCCCTTTCCAGCTAGACAGGGATTGGACTGTAACTGGGATTAGCTTGAATGTAAAATATAGGTTAGGTCATAACAATTTGTAGCATAAATCTTTTTTGTTAAAGAAAATGACTAGATAAGAGAAAAAATGCACAACAGGGTTTCACACCACTGTGATGAGATTGAATCACTTATTAGACAATAAAGCCTGTCTGTGCCACAAAAATGTGATTCACAAAAAGACCTTTTCTGTGTAACTCTGGCAGACGTGTTCGCACCGACTACCAGATTTCATCACATTGTGGCTGAGCCACCTCATCCAAATCTCGGTGTCAAATCTCAAGTGAATGAGCGACTGGACCTTTATGAATCACTGCATCTGCCATCTTCATGCAAACCTGGAAAAAGGCCAAAGGAACAAAGACAGAGGAAGTGTGTGTGTGTGTGTGTGTGTGTGTGTGTGTGTGTGTGTGTGTGTGTGTGTGTGTGTGTGTGTGTNGAGAGAGAGAGAGAGAGAGAGAGAGAGAGAGTCAGTCTATACAGAACATAAATGACCTCTGGGAATTCAGGGTTATAATTTTTCAAAATAATTTGGCGAAGTATGATATTTGACAATTTAGTACCTATATATTTAAAAGTGCGTCATCTTAGACATTTCTGCAGACTGTTCCCAGGGTAAGATTCACCCAGCAGTAATTTTTCTCTCTGTACTTTAACCACAGAAGAAATGGGTGTGTGAGACAGTTGCACAGCCAGGCAACAATTAGACCTACAGGGGAAAGGGCAATGTGGACAGCTCGACGATCCTTTGGACTTTAACCAAGAAGGAGAAGAAGATAACATGATGCATTCCCAGGAAGAAAATCAACTCAAGTGTAAAAAGTAATTTTGGTTTCTTTGGTTCCAATTACAATTCTAGATGATGTTTTGGTAAAATTGAAATAAAAATCCCTTTTAGTTATCCATTAAAATGCCTCAATGGTATACAAAATATTTAAAATTGCTTAGTGGTTGTTGTACTCTACATCTAGACACTGTAAATGACTACATAATTAGTGCCTGGTCATGAAGAAACATATGATGGAAACTATATGATGGTGACAAATGCCAACATCACAAATTGTATAAAGCAGAGAAGTGAGTCGGATTTCAACTTCCCAGTCATATGATGAACATGAAATAGGTGGTAATCATGAAAAAAAAGTTTGTGGAATAATTTTATCCATGCATGACTTACTGTTAAAGTATAGAAGTATATATACATATATTTAAAAAGCATAATTCTGAACAAAATGCTTCACAATGTGAAGAGAGAAAGTCTCCCAGCAACACACTCTGCAACAGGATGTCATTATCACACACTTATTGCTCAACTACCAACCTCTTAAAACCTGCAGAACATTTGCTTTAATTCAAATAATGAGGCCAATCAGTTCACACTAGCATCTTAAAGGGAAACCGCTAAATTTTGTGATGATCAAAGGGCTGTTTTAATGACCGGGTTGAAACAAAGCACATACTTTTTGCCACTGGCAAAAGTTCTAGAGCAGTGCAGAAAAAGACTATACAAGTGGAGGACCAGTCAGCAGTAAATGCCACCAAGCAAAACAGCAAGAGAGGTAAAATACAGTATGTGTATGCAACATGCAGATTTGAGGCTGTAATTAAATATATGTGAGCAATTACATCCCTTCAAATGCCAAATATACATGTACAAAGCTGCAATCATGTGTTGCTTCTCTGACAAGCTTCTCTGTTTTTCTTGGTGGCTCAAAATGAAAATTAAAAAGAAAGTAAAAAAATAATGCAGCATTGCTCACTGTGAAGAAACAGCATCTAATGCAGTCTGACACAACAAGCCCAATAAAACTGATTATTGTGCATTTCTGAATTAGAAAAAATTCAACGTATGAAATAGCTTGATAACTTGTTTATTGCTGATCATCAATCAGTTTCAATAAATGACAAGTCGGTTGATTCTAATACAGTGTGACAGTGGCACTAAGCTGAAAGCATATACCAGTTAGTCTAACGTCTTTCAATTTACTCATAATTAAGCACTTGATGATAGAATTCAGGGAATAAATTGTCATCTTCAGTTTTAAAGCTTTGCTTGTGTAAGGCCAAGTAGTAGACATTACAGTGTAAGCAGTGAGAGCATAGCACAACCTGAAAAACAGACAAAGACCTCTCTGTTTCACTGCAACTCTGTGGCGGAACATCAGGAAGACTGCTGTCATTTCCCTGGGTGATGGGAATTCTACAGGTGCATGCAATAAATGAATGATGATGATAAGCAAGTGACTGAATGTTTAATTTCAGGCAGGCATGGCCATCATCGCTCTCACAAATAGTGTTAACCCTTCCAGCTGCAGCAGTTGCTGCAATGGACCTTGATCTAGACTGTGCATAGGAGGCCATGTGGCTGTCACTAAGATTTTATTCCAACCTTCTCTCCACTCACCACTGGGAAGAAAATCAGGACGATTTGGGATTCAACAATTTTCAATGAAACATTAGGGACTTCAAAAAGGGTAACATTTACCAGCATTAAAAAATAATTGATAGGTTAAAATGTCATTAAAGCTAGTATGACAAGCTTGCAATACCAGATAAATAGCAGTTGGGGTCCACAACAAAAGGAACTTGTTGACATGTAATTTTATGCAGCATGGTTCTCAAAATTAATCTGAAACACCAATCAAAAATGACAGGATAAAGTGATCTGATTAGGTAAAAGCTGCATTTTATTTCATACAAGGACAAAAACACAAATGGCATTTTTTGGGAATAATTTCAAATTAAGCCTGTAAACATTATTGCTCTAATTTCCTAAACAGAACCACTGTTTAAAATATACAGTATATATCCTAATCTTCCACACATCTCATCCTCAATTGCACACTTTCATGTACTCGTCTGTAAATTATCCTCAGACACTGAACTGCACATCTCTTCATAAAACTGCTGTGTTGATGGGATGTGTGGAGAACAGTGTGACATTCCTGTGGGGATTACTAAACCAACAAGCGCGTGTTGTAGGATTACCCTGGTGGCCACCCGTTGTCTTCAGCTGATGAGTAGGTATCATCAAAATCATAAAAGACAGCAGGCGGCTCCAGAAGTCAAAGGTAGAATGGTCAGATAAGGACCCTGAGTAGCTCTCCATGGGTTCATTACTGTCAGTGTGAAGACATACTGTGATGACCCCAGGACCTAAAGCTGGTAAGGGAAGAGGTGAGGAGGTGAAGACAGTGAGAGACAAACTAACCCTATTAACCCTCTGCTACACACCCCTCACGTACTTTGAGCTACAGAATAAAAGGGCAGATCAAAATGAAAAACAGGCAGGAGGTCAAATTATCGTTTGCAAAATGCTAGTTTACAAAGTGGGAATGAAAGAGTTTAGTATATTTTATAATGAAAAGAGGCAGGAAAACATCAGTATGACATGATGAATAAGCAGCAATGAAGTCGCTTCAGTTCCTTGGTGGTGACACCCTGTTTTCTGGGTGTAGCCTGATGTCCTTCGGTAGTTGTTATTCTTTTTCCGGTCTCACACAAAGCTTGGCAGCTGAATCCAAGCTCTTGATAAATTGCTTCCATACTCTAAGTCCAGATTCTATGTTCTTTAAATCATTAGTAGCAATGGTATCAGTTAGTAAGGAAGCACTGTGCATCATTAAATGGTCACTAACATGCATCCAAGCCAGGTTTGTATGGGTGGGAAATAATGGTATCAATTTGTTCATCTTTTGATTTATTTAAGACAAGAGACAAGCAACGAACCTCTCATGAGAGTTGTGGCAGGTAATTGTCACTGTTAAAGCAAACCAGATAACATGCTGTGGCTTTCTGAAAATTGCTTTCACAATCTTGGACAAAATCTGGCATCAAATTGAGGGACACCTCCAAGATTCTTTTGCCTGGTTGTCATTGCTTTGGTTGTGTGAATCGAAGTGAGGGCTCACTGGACTGAAGTAGTTTGTGACATGGTTGGAGAAGGACCAAGAAAACCTGTTTGTCACAATCACCTTAGATTCAGAGCTTTAATCATGTTAATGAGTCCTAGTTGTTATCTATTCATTCAGGAAAAGGGTGGAGACAGGACAGTAAAGAGAGGAAAGGAGTATAGAATTGAAATATAGGAATATTAAAAAAAAACAACCCTTACTCTGAAAGATAGTTCATTGTTTGAATTAAAGCCAAGACCGAATTGTATTGTCTATTTTGCCTATGCAGCTTGTGTTATTGGTTTATAGATTAAAAAAACACAATCAACAAATAAATTCTGATAAAATTCAAAGGCAAAGATAAAAATTCTAAAGGTTAATATTTTTGGTGCAGCTCACAAGTTTTTGCTCTCAGTGCTGAGCTCAGTGACATTCAACACTGCAGTCATTTTCAGTGTTGTTTATTTGCCAGCCAACACCCAAACGTAAGCTGAGGGAGGATGTTATGAACTTCATGGATTTAAAGGAAGTGTCGCTACAACAAATGAGAGGTTATCTTATGTGTACCATTGATTAATGACTTGATGGCAACTGAAATATGCTATTATGTCAGTGCAACACATTGAAACTTAACCTGAAGAAAGGGTTAAAATATTTATTTATGCTTCCTCAGACATCTAGCAAAAGTTGCTCTTCAGACTCTTGTGTAGCAGTAGCATAAAAAACAACATGCAGTGTCTGTCTGAGCCTATTNGCAACTGAAATATGCTATTATGTCAGTGCAACACATTGAAACTTAACCTGAAGAAAGGGTTAAAATATTTATTTATGCTTCCTCAGACATCTAGCAAAAGTTGCTCTTCAGACTCTTGTGTAGCAGTAGCATAAAAAACAACATGCAGTGTCTGTCTGAGCCTATTGGCAGACCTAGAAGGCTCAAGTCCAAGAATCTGCGGCCATTCAGTCATAGTGTATCAGTATGAGAGAACATCCAGCTGCTGAGAGGAAAAGACCTCACAACATTGTATGTTTAAGCCGGATATTCAGAACAGGAGACACCTCTGCAAAACCAAACATTAACAGAGGTTGATTAATCTCTTAAACTCAGTCAGACCCACCAGTAAGAAATATCTTTTAAATTCTAGCCACAATCCCAAGGGAAACTCAGAGGAATTAACAAGGTCAAATACAATAGAGAATATAAAAAGATATTGTTTTTGTTTGTTTTTGCAAAGTACATTATTATACACCATAAATACGTCATGCCATGCATTTAACCCATCCTATTTATAAGGAGTATTGATACAGTATAGTAATCTAGCAGCTGGAGATCTCCAAATCTAAGAACACTTCTGCGTTCAAAAGCAGCAGGAGGGATACGTTTCTAATGAGTAATGCAATCAATACCATGAGATAAAGAGAAAAAAACAAGCTAGAGGTGTGACCACTGGATGCCTGGAAGTGACAGACATTCTGCGTCAGTGGGTTTTTACTGTGACCCCAATGTTGATGGCAAAATGATGATTCAACATTTGGAATGGGGTGATAAAAATTCAGTAGGGCAACCCACATCCGTTACCACAGTGGTTTAGACAGAAGTTTTTTTTTCTGAATGCAGAAACTGAAAAAAAATGTCATGAATGAAATTTGAGGGAAAAGAGAAAAATGTTTCACAGCACCATAAAATTTGAAGCTTGACATGACTTTCTTGAACTGTTAAAATATGGTTTTGCAACACATGGAAAAGTTCACTCTTAAACTCAAACAACTGTAAGCAAGAAGTTTGCATGATGTCAATTTGGATTTCTTGTACAACTGCTGGATTTTAAGGCTCCCCAAACAGGGAAAGTAGCTAAGGGTACCAAATGTGGCGTTACATTGATTTAATTGATGATATGACAAACTTGTGATATTATTCAAAAGGCTCAGAAGGTTCTTGGCTTGGAGAGTGGACCAATTAGTGCTTCTGTCTTGGTTGTAAATCCTCATCATCAGAAAAAGTGTGGTCCATAGGGAGGCCCTGGCACACCAGATCACGACCTGCACACAGTATGTATAGACATATTTTTAGCTGTTCAGAAAACATCAGGGCAGTTAATCTGAAAAATCAATCATGTCATATTTAATAAAAGTACTAGATGCCAGTTACGCTGCTTCAAAATCAAGTGCTTAATCAAAAAAGTGAAGCCAATGCGGAAGTGAGTTAAACTTGAATCCTTTGTAATGGCCAGCTGGGGGAAATTACCTTGGCTCCAAAAAAAGTCTGACTACATCGAAGTCTGTGAGAAAATGACTCAGCTTCTCACTTGATTTATTACCTCAGTAAACAGTTTCCAAACAAGTTTATGGTCTCAATTGCTAGTGTCAAGTCTTCTACAATACATCATGATGTTCATTTCGTAAATTATAGTCCCATTTAGTGTAGAATAGTCGATAAAGTAGGGTATACTTTAAGGTATGGGTACACTACGACAACCTACTACCATGATGACAACAATGGTTTGATAACCTGAGGCCCGTTCCATAATGCAAGCTCAGAAAAGTGGGGCTTGCTGTGAAACACCTGACTTGAACAAGCCTAACAAATGAGATGAGGCAAAAATCAAAGAGCCACACAGCAGCTACAGTCTCTGGCACACACTTCCACCGGAGACATGAAGAATTTAAACATATGATCACAAAAAGCAATGAATAAAACCCAAGAGAAAGGCTGGCAGAAAAGTGCTGATTGATTTATTTTGTCTGATCTGTCTCTGAAGCTGTGCTCCTGTTGCAGTGCGAAATGGCAGCTCTATCAAGTACAAGCTCCTCAACCAAGAGACACGCCCACAACTAACAGAGGAACAGCACATGGGTTGAAGTTGTTGTATAGACTGGACCATAATCAATTCAGTGAAAAAGGGAAATGCCTAGACATGCATCCACAAAACAAGTCTTACTTTTTAAACATTATCTTAAATGTATTAATCAGAAACCAATACCTTTTCAAACAGTGCTTTCTACCAGGAAAACAGCAGTTAATATGGATTTAGATATTACATTTATTGTCCATATTTTATACTTGGACAATTAAATATTTCATATATTATTACAGTGAACCCTCGCTATATCGCGCTTCACCTTTCGTGGC
>JANJYP010168109.1:0-16804 GCA_024605115.1 Rastrelliger brachysoma
ACACACACACACACACACACACACACATGCATGCACACACAGACACAGACGTTGAACAAGGAGGTGGTCATTGTTATGTAAATGTTAATAGACCTGGTGCAGTGAGGCGAAGATGGGAGTACAGTGACTAGAAGGGACGAGTACTGAAGCAGGTGGGGGTGTAGCCATGTAGGTATGTGGCACTCAATTACAGGAGTTCAAACCATTATAGCACCTTCCTCAGCACAAGACTGAACACACATGCACATACACACACACACTGTTAATAGTACACCCTCACACATATGCAGACGTTGACATTTGTAGACCTTGTCCTTTTTTTATGACAAATGACTGTACTGTCAGTTGAATACTCTTAATACATTCATGTAATACCAGAGTCAAATTGGGGAGTTTAGCATGACAAAATAATGAGTGTGGAGAAAGAGGAGCAAAGGGCAATACTACTACATTTTTGTGAGCAGCAGCAAAGAAGTTTTATTTTATCTAACTCAATATTGATTCAGTTATGTATTAGATTCTTACACATTTAAAGACAAATGATTACAAATGATTATTATTATTCTAAAATGTTTTGAAAATTTCAATGAATACAAAAAACAATTAGTTCTGCTAATTGGTTCAACAATAATGTGAAACAAATGAGATTCCAATAATATACAAAAATGTGTCAAGTGTATATAATGAAACTTAAACACTGAAAAAGACTGCAAGTGTCCCCTTCATATTAACATTCATGACATAAAAATGTGCTTTATCATTGTAAAATTTCCTCCCTCTCACAGTGGCACACATGTGAGTAGATTGACCCAGGTGCTGCATTTAAACAGAGAGGGGTGTTTTTCATGTCCTCTTAATATTTCAGACCTTTTTTTGTCTCCCACTTTTTCCCTTAATAGTGTTTCCTGCCTTTTCTCTCATGTTACTCCTTCCTGTCATATCTTTATCTCTTGTGGTTTTTCCTGTGTTTTTTTTTAATGTGTGCACTTGTGTGTGCCCCATCAGAAAAGTGTGCTCAGACACTTGTCTTGTGCATGATGCTATCGGTCCTAATGGAAGTCTAGCTGTCACTAGATAGCTCTGTCTTTCTCTCATCTCTCTCTGTTTTACTCCGCCGTCTTTTCCCAAAGGATGGCGTGATAGAGCAGACTGATAGGGTTAGAAAAGAGGGCGAGATGGATAGAGAGGTTAATGGTTTCTCTCTCCCTCCACTCTCTCTCTTCTCAATCACTATCAATTGGCCATACAATCGGTCCTCCTGTTGCTTGACAGTGATTGGGGCGGAAAGATGTGGCTCTGACTGATTGTCATGGAATGAGGCCAATCAAAACCTGGCATGGCCTGCAGATCTGCTTAGAGTGGCACATCACTATATTCAGTCCTGTGCCTTAACCGCAAGTCACAGTGACAAGAACAATGAAGTGTTGCTCATGCATGACAGCACAGAGAAGTGTTTTGAATTTCAGTCAAATTTCTTTTGAAATTCATGCACAGCAGTCCTCATCAGGCCTAGTTTTGAAGTATCAGTTGGGAGGGGGGCACTGAGCAGGTAAGGGGAATAGCAAATTTTCTTCCAGTGTTCACTGTCAGAAATTACAAAAAGAAGTCACACAATTCTGCTAAAATACAACTGGGAAGACATTAGAACTTAGAATAACTAGGGCTTCAGCTAATGACTTTCACTAGTACCCACAACCCAAAGTGATGTCTTTAAATTGATTGTTTTATCCAACCAGCTGTCCAAAATCCATAGGTAAATCCAAACACAACATAATAAACAGTGGGCACAGATTTGGCACATGCAGCTTTATGAATGATTGAAATGATTAATCAGTCATAAAAATAATTAATGATTAAAGGGGCACTCTGCCAATTTGACTCTTAAAGTTTATTTCATGAAGTACTGATGTACTTAAACTGATACTACTGTATCTTTGCTTGGGCTCTGAAACTTAAAATAGTTCATGGAAAGTCTGCATAACAAACTGGAGGCATGGAGCTTGAAAGATGTAGGTGTTTACCACGCAAAGAAGGTCTAATGAAAGATACTTTTGATTGATGTGTGGGTGTGATGGAGGATTCAGTATCTGTAGAGCTTTCTTGACTCATACAAGAGACAAAAAAAATCATGATATCTGGTGTCTGCTGCATTATATTTGACTAATTTTCTGTTGGCTCACTCAAATAGTTTACCAATTGTTTCAACATTAGCAACCTTAAGTTCTAATAATAACCCAATAGTAGTCACATAGATATAGTCATTCAGGCTACATTTGCAGATGGTCAACAAGAAGAAGCCACATTAACAGGCTAAACAAATTCTTTTGGATGGAGTACAGATGAAACATGCTGTCTGATTTCCATTTGGGCTGAAGAGTTTTGATTTTGCCCATGCGCTAAGGTTTTCACTCAGTTTTTTTTTTTTTTTTTGTTTTGTTTTTTTTTAGTATTGGGATGACAAGGCACAAGAAGTGCGTTACTGCCTCCAGCTGGTTTAAAAACAAGAATCCATTTGATCTTTGCGAACGGAAATGATGTATATGTTTATTTGCATATAGAGCAGGGAAGTGAGATCACAAGTGGTCACTTGAGATGCATGTGGAGCGCAATCCAATTCCAGGTATAAACTGATGCACGAGAACTTGTGATTGGATCACCCAAGGCGCATGTTAATGCCAGGTGTGAACAGGACCTCTGCTTCTCTGTCTGTGTATATGGTGGTGGGTTGCTTGGCAGTGCTAATGAAAACGCCAGCTGTGTAGCTCCTCACTCCTCACAAAGTCCATTTACTAAAGTGACAGAGTCATTTACCAGGCAGCCGGCCTCCCCTCCTCACTTAATTAGAAGACCTCTAGGCCTGTCTACCTTAGCTGGTCACATTTACCTCTTTCTCTCCCTTTTCTTCTCTCTCTACAGTCTCTTTGTTCCATTTCTTTGTTTTCTGCAGTTTTTCAATCTCCGTCTCATCTTTTGTCTCTGTCTCAGTTTTCCTCTAGTGCTCTCTCATTCCACTTTGTTTTTTTCTTCCACTCTATAAGTCAGGGTCACTCTCACATGTGGGAGATAGTATTATGGAGAAATAGGTACACAAAGAATGAAAGAGTGTATTGACCTGTAGTGTGAGATTAGGTCTTTTTTGGAAGAGTTAATGGGAATGTCCGTGTGAGGAGGGTAGTGATGAAGAGTGATGAGTTTCCACCTTATTTCTCAAACTTTTGTTTGTCTTCCTTTTTTACTCAATCTGTATTTTCTGTTTGGCTTTCTTTTGTGTAGAAACTCCTGTTGATTTACTTTTTCATTTATTTCAGCCATATTTTACCTCCCCTCAATGATAAAGCCTGTAGAAGAGATCAGCAGCAATGATTACCATCATTATTCAACACTATCACAGATACAGAGATGGCTTTCTCATTTTGTTTGCTTTTGGAGCCATTTTCAGGTCTATATCTTGCTTTTTCACAGATTTTCACCTTTTGAAAGATGCACAATTTTATTTGAAAATGCTTCTGGTTTGAATGTGCTGATAGACTTGTACACTAAAACAGCGTTACAGTGTTTGTGAGTGTGTGTCTATGCGTGTGGGCGTGCCTGTACTGTATATATGTTGCCTCATAGTGGTTTCCTAGGAGATGCAAAGTTGAGCTGTCATCTTTATTGGCCTTGAATGTGGGCTACGTGCAGACACAAATGACAAATAAATAAGTTGTTTGATCTGCCTCTTGTTTCCACTGAGATGGAGTATAGAAGAGGAGATCAAAACAGTATTTCAGAGGAGATGAACAATTGAGCCCAGCGCAGGAGAAACAGGATAAAAAGATAAATTAAGAAGGCGAAAGAGAAGTAGAAGCCGATCGAGAGGAAAAAACAGAAGACAAAACACAATGTGAAAGAGATAAAGATAGCAAAGGAGGGCAGGAAAGGGCAGTGTGTTGAAAAAATACTAGCAGGAGTGAGTTTTGAGAGAGAAAACGAAATTGCAGCTATCACAGTAGGCACTGTTTTCTTCCACTGTGACACGTATAGACCTAATTCACTAAAACAGGTCTGCAGCAAACAATTTGAGTTGACCATTATGGCCAGATCAGTTAATAACAGCCATTCAGCATATCACCGATTTCTAGTACTTTATCATTCAGCGAACTGAATGTGACAGAACATTATTTTTCGACAGGACACAATGACTACATTGTTGTTTCTGATTTTTTTTTTTTTTATATTTCTCCTGCCACACAACCTTGACCCATCTTCCCTCTCTTGAGCCATCCTTCAGCACCTCATCTTCCTTTCGCAGTGCCAAACTGTGCTCGGCTTGTTTGCCTCGCTTCTTATCTCCAACCAGTCACCACATTGAGCTCCTAGCCAGCCATTGATCTCCTAAGCCCCTTACAATCCAGTCAATGCACACATGCTAACCCCAGCCTTTGATACAACCCCCCCATCCACACATTCAGTCCCCTGAGCAGGTATTCTAACGCTGGAAGAACTAACTCACTTACATGGAAACCCTGTTGAGAGCTGTTGTTCTTCACTACGCCCAGATAGCCAGAAACCAGGGCCACTAGCACTCCCATTTCTAGTGATCTGTTGTAGGCATGACACACTGATGCTAATGCCAAAGCAGGAGATGACAACATGAATTCCAGCCACTGCACATTTTGTAGCTACAGTTGCACACTAGCTCACTTTTTATCTGTCTTTATGTCTATTTCTGTCTGCTTTACTCTGTCATCCCAGGGAATTTAGTAACATTGTGGGTAGGTATTGATTTTTTAAACACTTGCAAGTAGCTGTTCACCAATTGCTCAGATGAAACCATGAGTAAATGGAAGATGATTGACGGTTATTGAAATCATGCCGGTGTGGCTAATGTCAGCTTACAGAGGGGATGTAATGAAAGAATGATGACTGTGTATAACTTCTCCTCACCTCCCTCACCCTCCTACACTTGATGCCTGCTGCTTCGCTGTCAAATAAGAAAAGCAGTCTTAAAGAGAATGTATAGCGTATAACATTTTTTTGTTTACATTGGACTCTTTCTCCAAACTTCTTTTCTTGTGCTAGTTAAGATTACAGAGAAAGTTTTGGATGAATGGAAAAGAGTAATAAAAGAGCCACAAGTTTATGAGATTTTTGCTGGCAGCGGTACATAATACATGCAGTTATCGTAAATGTATCTTTGCTCTTTCTTTAAATTGACATCCTACACTTTGACCTTTGGGAGCCATCTAGTATAACCAATTTTCAGTACTGTAGGTCCCCCGAGTTGCAGGATTAGAGCTGTTTGAGGTTAAGTGTTAAGCAAAAGTGGTTAAGTTGTTTCAGAGAAGCGCAGACGTGACTAATTTAAGAGTCTCGACCAGATATCTAAAAATAACTGCAAATAAACTGATTTCTTCCTCTTGGCTCCCAGTCAGTTTAACCCAGAGTAGAGGCTCTTTTGGTAGACATCTCCACTACACCCCCTGCCCCCCTCTTGTCCTCTACTATAGACTCTGCTTGTGTTTGAATGTTAAAAAAAGAAGCCGCAACAAGGCCGATCCTTTTATGTGTTCAGATTTAACAACCAATGAAAAGCTGCGCTGAAAGCTTTACAGGTCCTCTGGGTTTTTTTTGGGGGGGGGGGGTTGACCGTCGCAAAGCCTGTTAGCCGGACGTTTAGAGGCAGGTGATGGTGCTCTGTAAAAACAGATCGGAGAGGAAAGGTGGAAAGTTTATAGCAGAAAGGAGATGTCATGGCATTGCGATACGGTCAGGGTAGAGGGCTGACAACAGAGGAAGCAAGAACGAGAAAGGAGAATTGAGTTACAGCGGTGGATGCTATTGTAAATAAGGAGATGGCAAGAGAGAGGAGATGGCGGGCTTGGTTTATAAGGTCATTTAAAGGAGTAATGTGACGCGCTGTCGGGAATTGGCTTTCATTAAAAGAGCCATTGAGAAAGAGAGAGAGAAAGAAAGAAAGAGGCACACAGTGAGTGAGTGAGTGTGTGTATGTGTGTCTGTGGGTTGGCAGTTGCTGTGTTACCAACATACTCAGACACCCCCTTTTTTGGATCTTCATGCAGTTATATGACTACGTATCCAGCTCCAGTAAAGCATTTTATATTCCCACTGGGAAAAACAACCATCATAGCCCCTCACCACATCATCAGCTTTCTGCCACTCCCACTGAATAGAGCTCATAGTTTCTTCACTACTACTAGTACAGGAACAATTGTGAGCAATAGGCCATATCTATCATTACACAGGGCAAGGATAAGGTTATTCTAGCTCACCAAGGACCTATAGTGTTAGTATGATTTATGTGGACCATTGTCCTTAATCACAGTCGTAATGATTTATGGAGAAGAGGGGGGAATTGGTTGGCGTCCGCAATGATACAAGGAACAGCCCATTCTTGCGCCTTCTCTCCATTTTCTCCTCTTTGTTAAATCATAAACTATATGAAAGACATCCTGTGATGATTTTTTTTCTCTCCCGAGGTCCAAGCGCCTCAATCATAGCTACTTTTTCCACATCCGTCTATCCATTATGTACTTATTCATTTGCACTTTTTTACCCGTCGCCCTTTTATTTTCTTAGACACACCAATCCTTTGTTTCATCCTTCTTTCAGCCCTCCTTTCAAACGAAAATGAGACTCGTACTCGTTCTGACAATGACACATAGCAGCCGTCTGCCACCATATCCCATCTACTCAGCACAATGTCCGCGCCAATTCACCCTGTGTGTGTCTTCCATTACACCTCACTTACACCTCGATTCATCCATTCCTCAAGCACTTCCAGTAGATGACCACTTCCCTCTCCTCTCCTTCGGTCTCCACCACTCCTTGTTTGCATCATTTCATCTGTCTTTCTGCCTCTGGGCAGCTAGCCAGCTTTAAAGCTACTGTACTATAGTCTGTATTGACTTAAGAGTAGAGGGATAAGAGCATGTTTTAGTCTGTAGAATGAATTCTGTAGAATGAATGAATGAGTTGCTTGAGGAAGGATGAATTTCTATGTCAGACAAAAAAGTGGTGAATCAGGGGGCAGATAAACAAGCAGTAGGAACCTAAAGAGTAATAGAAATAGCTAAATGTATAGCAGGGAAAGGAAGTAAAGTAGAAAAGAAAGAAAAGGGGGATTAGTGGCTTATAGTGTCAAGTGTTTTTGTCTGTCTGCCATCTGCCAGTGCAATATTGTTCCATCAAAGAGCCTCCAGGCCAGTCTGATACATGGCATTTCAGAGCATAAATGAGTTCCATCATGTCATATCTGTCTCATATCTGTGTTGTACTTAAAGCTCACACAGGAATCTCGGCCCGAGTTTAATATTTCAGTGCTGCGTTCCTTTTGTCCACCCAGTTTCCGTCCTGCAGCTAACCAGCTTTATCTTTTACTATAGGCCTCTGCTTTCTCTCTGTCATGTTTTCTTTTCTCTTAACCCTCCATACATACCCCTGTCACCCTCCTTCCATCCCAGTTTCATTAAAAAAAAGAAAAAAGGCAGTCTCCACTTGGCCTACCACCATTTAAGTCCCTGTATACCACTTGAACGGGATTCTCATGGTAAAATCTGTGTCCACGCTATAATAGTGTTACCCAAGGGTAAGGTTGTTAAATGCTGTTACTTACTGATCAGCCGACTCACTCTCTGCTGCATGATTTAAAAGTAGCCTGCAGTGGCAACTTGATACGTGCGTGCATGCATGTGCACACACATACACACAGAGTAACAGGGAAACAAGGATCAAGCGACTCATCGACTCGCAGCTCAATGGTGAAGAAAAGTTGAATGCGGTGCTGACACTTTCAGCACATGTGCACATACAGACCCACAAGTGCACATGCTTCCTTTGTAGCACACTTATATTCTACGCATATGCTAGCAATCTGTTGGTCACAGACTTAAACACACTCAATCTCGTGAATATCTTGAAGTACACACACGCACACACACATGTAGAATGGGGCTGTGTTGTGGGCCATCTGTCATCACCTTTAACTGTAGTGGAGGGCTAACTTGAACACTTGATCTTGTTTCTTAGGCAACATCTGTAGCCTATCACAAGGCTCATACATCAAGTGTGGCTGTGAATGACGCACACTCACACACACACACATCCTTGTCACATAGATTCACCTTGGCCTTGTTGCACCGACTCTGTTCAGACGCTTGAAATCACTCTGCCTTTCTCATACATACAAATACATACACACACACACACACACACACACACACACACACACACAGGTGGCGTTTGTCCTGTCTTGCCCCTCTGCCTCCCATTGGTTTTTGAGGTCACCTGTCAATCACAGCCTTGTTGCCACAGCCACCTGTCAGGTGTCCCAGCATGCATTGCGTGTCCTCTCCAGTACATGCTTCACTGGAAGCTGTCACACACCGCTGGACCAGAATCGCTCACCAGAACACACACATGCACAAAGACAAGTCTCTCAGGGGAATGTACAGACACACACACACACACACACACACACACACACACACACACACTCTGTTTGCTTCACACATTTTGTAAATTGAATCAGTTTGATAAGCTGTCAATTGCTCATCTCCAACCAGCTGAATACAGCACACATTTCACAAGTTTGATTACAATGAGGATACTAATTATATCTTCCTCTCTCCTTCTTCTAGGTGGTGAGAGTTCCAGTGGAGAGCTGCGAGCAGTAC
Source organism: Rastrelliger brachysoma (assembly GCA_024605115.1). Classification (NCBI taxonomy): domain Eukaryota; kingdom Metazoa; phylum Chordata; class Actinopteri; order Scombriformes; family Scombridae; genus Rastrelliger; species Rastrelliger brachysoma. Next base: position 8,676 of record JANJYP010168109.1, read on the forward strand.
ACTACTTGTGGAGAGTGTTTGGGCTCCAGAGACCCTCACTGTGGATGGTGTGTCCTCCACAATGTGTAAGTACCACATACAGTCATGCACATGTTAACAAATGTTCACCTCAGCATACTTCACATGCAACCCATTGTAGTGTATAGTATATCAGATAATGATTAAGGAACCACAGCAAGTTACTAATTTTGTTGATGACCAGAGCACTGACTGCGTTTTATTGAGTACACCCTGGAAAAACTGAAAAAGAACCAAACGTGTGTCACTGGTTTCGTTGCCATATGATGTCAGTTTAATATCATATAATTCACAGAGGAATTAACTACAGCATTTTTTCTTTTGATCTCATGAAGCATGGCCCATTTTTCAACCATCATCACCAGATGCTTGGTAAAACCTGTGTATGATGACACATGAGCCATAGAGCTCAAATTGTAGCACTTTTAACACTGCACACAGAAGTATGACTGATGCAGCCAGTTGTTACTGGAACGTGGTCCATATAGAATTGGAAAACTATATTTAACACCTTTTAATAACTTTGGTAAGATGCCTCTAACGTTTATTAATAAGTCACATTATGATTCATTGAACAAATCTAACTTTAGGAACTTAAGAGTGGAGTGATACATTTATCCTGTGTAAGCCTGTCAACTGGCTAAACCTGTTTATAGCACATAGATAACAACACAGCTTGGCAGCGTTCATAACAGACACCCCCGTTTATCTTTGCAGTGTGTTTGTGTGTGTGTTTGTAAGGATTTTGATGTGTTACATGTGTACTTTTTAATACTTAACATTTGGCAACAGAATTTAGCGTTCTTGTGCAATGTCTTATGTTTGCTTTGAGATTACTTTTTAAGGTTAGGTATGCAGCAGTGATAGTTGAGATTTGTGGTAATGTTTTAGAAAATAAATCTAATCCCTCATGCTATTGCAAGTTTACAGAATTTACATAGAGACACAGTATTATATCACATACTGTGTCTCTATGTAAACTCTCAGTTTTCTCCTTTTGACTGCAGGACACGTGTATGTGTTGTGTGCACACAAGAGAATGTAAGAACAGTTACATGTTATTGAAAGGTGACGGGATGTTAAACCACATTTAGAGCACCCCAAGCATTTGGTATAATGCCATCTCTCAGTGCATTAATTAAACTTACAAAACATATTGCCAACCTGTCTTTCCTTCAGGCTCATAAATGCATGCACACAAAAACACCACCTGAGTGATTCCTTTTCAACAGATACACGCATATTTGGAAATTACGTACACATTATGTACACAACCATCATGGGCTTGAACAGGTGATAAATCTCCATTTGAGCACATTCTGACCTTGTGTCTTGACCGTAGTTTGCTCATTTCCTACCTGATAGTGTTGCCAAATCTGGCTGAGGCCCCAGCAGACAAAATGGGCAAGTATTAATAGGCAAATTATTTATAAGCCTTGTTTCAGCCCTCTGGTACTTTAAGCCATATCTTATTAAGAGCCATGGTAGTTTCAATCAACAGCAGAATTGAATGGAACATGCGTGTGCGCACACACACACACACACACACACACACACACACACACACACACACACACACACACACACACACACACACACACAGGTGTTTCTAGACAAACTAGCATACTCTATTCACTTGAATAGACACAGTCACCCACCAGAGGAGCAGTAGAAGGAAAAGAGGTCCGTAATGAGAAAACGTGTACATACCTTTGTGCATCTCTACTCAAGCCTGTGCAGTGTGTGTGTGAGAGAGAGAGAGAGAGAGAGAGAGAATGAGAGAGAAGGTATAACTCTTAAGGGAGTGGTTGGAAACAACTTTGTCTTGCTGAGTGCGGGTGAAGGCTAACTAAATGAGGGGAGGGGGGCTATGTGTAAGGGAGGCAGTTAGCTTTTTTTTTTCCTGCCTCCCTCTTATTGTTATGGCCTCACAGAGTGCTGCATCAGCACTTTCCTCTTGCCACCAGGACCAGTTGTTGTTAGCATGAAAGTGAAGTGATAGCTAATGCATTATGAATAGCTAATAGTAAAACCGCTGTGATACAGGGCTGTATGCTGATTTTTAGCACGATCAGTTGGCTCGTAATGAGCGGGAGGAGGAAATTGCTGACCCTGTTGATATAGAGCTGGTAGGAACTCTATCATTTTTATGATTCAGGGAATCTTAAATGATTGACTGTATATCTCCCAGAAGTTTGAATCAGGTGGGGCTGTAAACTGAAAAAATGAAGGGGGGTTGCTGGATGTTCATATAGCACAGTGGTTCTTGCACAAATGTCAGGGCCAATAAGGTAATGATGTAAAGGCCTACACTAATGGGTGTGGGAATCTATTAGCCTATTTGTCTTCTATTATTGCCCCTATTTCTGTGTGATGGTGATGGTTGTGCATGTTTGTCATCTTAATATGATTGTCATATTAGTTTAACAGTTGCTCATATCCGTCTCTTCTCTCCTCCTCATTCACCTCCTTTCCCTTTCTCCTCCTACCTCTCTTTTCATGAGGATGCCTGTCTTTCTTCCCTTTCCTCTCTTTGCTTGCCCTTTACCCTCACCTGACTTTCTTCCTTTCTTTTACTGTGGTCTTTTAGTTGCTCACGTAAAGACCGGTGTGAACGAGCAGGAGAGCCCCAGAGGTTTGCATCGGACCAGAGGCAGTGTGTGGAGCTCAGCGTTCAACCAAAAAACATTTCAGTTACCATGTCTGAAGTCCAGGTATGTCTTCTCATGTCTATGTTCTAAATTATAGTGGAAATTCTTCACCTTGAAACAGAAGCATCAAACACACTTGAAACAGTTAAGCTCCTTTTATATATCTAATAAGGCAATATATGCTGGTTTTATAACAATTCAAATCAGAATATGGTTTTAAGAGAGAATAGGCAATCGTTTGTACAAAAGCAAACTGGTGTAAAACAAAGACAGGAAAAATCACAAAGATCATACCGTGCATCTGTAAAAGGATGCACATTATGTCATTACTGTGATGTTTACAACAACTGGTAATGATGTGGACATTTACATTCACACTCAGTCATGAAAATCAGTCAATCAGAAAGTCATACTTTTACACCAAATTTTGACAATGTACTTGTGGAATTTGCATTTCTCACTTTTGCCATCATATCATGCAAATCTCTCCATGTGTGTTCGCCTTTATTGTGTCAGTAGCTTCTCAATGTAGCCACACAGAGTTGACAGATTACACTTTCTTTCTGCACATTAACACCAACACATTAACCTTGCTGTAATAGCTGCTACTGCGATTGACGCACACACAAGCTCATGCTATTTTATTCACACACACACACACACGCGTGCGTGCACACTTTCACACACATACATCATAAGCTTCAGTCACACTTTCCTCTCTCCCCCTCAACGCCCATTAACTCTCATGTCATATCTTATAACAATCCATGTACCACCATGTCCTTCCATTGATCTTGTACCGATTGTCCCTCTTTCTCCCTCTCTAGCTGGTCCTCGAGGCTCGTAATGTGCCTGATCTGTCAGCGGGGGTTAACTGCTCCTTTGAAGACTATGTGGAGACGGAAGGACAAATCCAGGGTGGACACATCTTCTGCCTGTCTCCCTCTATCCGGGACGTCATCCCAATCACAAGGAATAAAGGTCCGAACACGAAGGGCGAAGGGTGATGAAGTCATTGGGTAGTGAGGTCATTGGTTGTATTGCTGAGCAGACAGGGTGGGGATATGGAGAAGTGCTGGTGACATATGAGGAATTTGGAAAATGAGCTCTTAAGAGACTGGAGAAGTCTGAAGTTGTGCATTGACCAGAACAGAATGTTAATGTTAGAGGATGATTTGCCTAGTGTATCTATATTCAGAATACCTTGTCACTACCAATAATGCTTTTCCATTTCCCTTTCAAAGCCCCAAACACAAGTCTGCATTTTCTACTAGAAATAGAACTGTTTTTGAATTCCCATTATCATGCATTATGCGCTGTTGTCAGTTTCACTCTATTTATTTTTTTCTAACTAAACGACACTGGTTATGCCTCTAACTTCTTTTCAAAGCAGTATCTCCAGTGTGGTTTATCGTTATATTTAAAAATATCTGCATCCTTTTCTTGCAGAGATTACGCACCTGTTTCATGTCCAATTCTGTCACACTGCAAAGATGATAGAAACTTGTTTGCTAACGGCATTCAAAGCGCCAAAGACATGTCAGATAGTGCGCTCTAAGTTTTCTCAAAGCGACATCTCAGTAGTTCTTCAACTAAGCCCATTATGCCCCATTATGAGTTCTCATCAGTTCTGGCATCCAAACACTGATTGGTGCTGCTATTTTTAATGCTACCCTACTGTGGCTGTGACATGAGTGGTGTGTTGCTATGCTACCGTGTTTGTCTCTGTCTCTGCATGTGTGTGTGTATTATCTTTTGAGGTCACAAGTGAAATGAGAATTTAAAGTGTGACACATTACAAAATCTGTTGTTCAATGTCATGAACACTCAACATACCAGATACATTGTTTCACAGGGTACTTTTTTTTCTTCAAGTTTTTGATATATGTGTGATATGTACAGGGCTGTGAAATGTTAATATATTTACCTGCATTTCTTCTTATAATTCAGGTGATAAACGGGTGGTGAAGCTTTATCTGAAATCCAAGGAGACAGGGAAGAAGTTTGCCAGCGTTGACTTTGTCTTCTACAACTGCAGCGTCCACCAATCGTAAGTCACAACGATTTTTACAATGAATTCTCTGATGGTCATTTGCTCATTTGGTGTTTCTTGTTTTAAATTTTCCATTTTTGTTCTTTTGAGAGATGATCTCTCTGTCCAGTCTCCCTGTGGGTTCTCTCATGTTATAAGATACAGTTCGACATACACGTGCGCACGCACAAATATCCTACCCCCCTCTTTGACCTACACAGGAGGCTTATGTTACTGTTGTGAAAAATCGAATGTGCCGTATATGAGAAACGATTGGGATATGAGATGGTAATTCTAGTCTTATTATCGTAATCCATGACACACACTAATGATACCTCAATGATTAATTCATTACACGATGGTCTGCTATAATGCTTCCCAATCACACACTCTAACCTCATTATAACCTCGTCCTCACTTGATAAAATACATTTAGCTTTTTTGAGCACTCTGATACCCCTTCTGCTGTTTATTTACATATGACAAAGACAAATACTGTAATACATTCAATTAGATCTTGGTGCCATTTCTGATGTCTCCTTCACACTCCAGATGCCCTCAGATTTTCTTCCCAATCACAGTTCACTGCCTTTCCTAATCCACCTTCTGCTGAAAATCTCTACCACCCATAGAGCCACACCCCTAGGTCAGTTCTACCCATGCTCGATGCACCCTGCCAGGGTAAAAGAATCCTCCTAAACCTCCACCCCACCCCATGTGATACCCCTCCCTCCCATCCATCCATGGCTGATCCAGGGGAGGCTAAAACGTCTGCTGGGGTATTAGCCTCAGGGCAGCAGATGGCTCGGAGGCCCCTGGGGTACCGCAGGGCTCCATCCTGGCTTCCCTCTGGATGTTAGATGAGCCTCCTTCGAGGATTGTTCGCAAACACACACACACACTCATAGACATGCGCAGCCACACCTCACCCTGCTCTGTCACTTACAGCTCATTGAAGCCCTAAATGCCTCTGACACCTAATCTGTTATTGTGACCTTTAACCCAGCTCCCCGTTTCCCTGCCCTGGTACACAAATCTCCTGCCGCAACAATGATGATTAGCTCAGCTGGTTAAGGGTGTGGTGGTTTACAATGTCAACTCACGGTTAATTTATCTCCCATAAGAACCCCGTGATGTTTGCTCTTACTCTGTGTCTTTTACTTTGGAGGGTACACGATGCAAATCCTGTGTGTACAAATCGCCTCAAGTTCAAGTAGAAAACACACAATAAAACTCATAATGGGTGCATTGAAATTTTAGGTATAAATTAAAAATTATAATAGAGCTCAAACCAAATATAAGATCCACATGAGTGACGCAGACAACAGTCACCCATTTGAGAATATTACCCCAATGAGCTGATTAAATCTGCTTCTAGGGCCAATCTAGCACAGCCTCCAAGTGATGTAATGGACATGTTTAATGAAGTTACAGATATGGCACGTTGCATCTTCGACAGTGAAACTGATGGCGAAGAGATGCTGAGATAAGAATTCCATTTGGAGCTGGCACTCTGGCCCACATATCCGCGGTGCCCCCCAGGCGTCAGTGTGTGGTGTCTGATGAGATCAGTCTGGTAATGTTATTGGCGTAATGACTTCGGGCCCACACGGCCACATGCAACGTTGTGTTTCCAGAATGCTTGGTCATTCTTTACAGAGCGAGAGTCTTTTCTCTAATGGGCTTAGAATCAAAACACTGCAGGCTTTTACAGGCTGAGGGACGCAGATGTTCTCGAAACACGTGGAAGCACATTTCCAAGCAGACACAATATTCTACCACTGCACTTATGTTTGCTGTTGCTTCTCAGACAGCCCAACATTGGAATTACCCTATCATGTTTCATAATAGTTTACGCTCAAATATCGTCAACCAAGCCCCCCATCCCAAAAAAACACATACCCCTCCTGCTTATTTACTCAACTGATTATGTCGTGGCCCTTGCCTTTTCAAAAATGGCATAAATTTGCATAGTTGTATTAATCTAATTAGAATTCCCACTGTTTCAGTTTAAGGGTTGCTGAGATTGAAATAGAAAATCACCCACAGCCATGATTGCTTCTTAATTAAATATTTCCATACGCTTTTTCTCATTTCACAGCCCCCCATTTATTAAAGATTGGGAGGCTAGTCTGGCAATGAATTGGGGTTTAAATGTCTATATAACACCGTATGAAGCCCCATATACCTGCTCTTTATATGGTTAATGTGGCTCGGGCAGTCACTGGGTCATTTGATGTGTGACTGACAGTGCTTGAGAGAAAAAAAGTGCACAGAATGTCATAGAGAACAGTTTGGTTTTTTTTATAGAGACAAATGTAAAAAGTGTGGACTTCAAGGGAACATAAGACAAATCCAGAAATTTGAATGAATTTTAAGCACTTTGTTTTTCTAGTGCTGCAAAATTATTTGACTCAATGATACACGTTCAGATTGCACTCGTGCATCAGTAAAATAATTTGCATGAATGTTTGTCCCAAATTTTAAAGGGATTCTGTAATGATAGGACAGGCTATTGTAGAGGACCATTAAATTATTCACATCCACTCCTTTGAAATGAATAGTTGCCAATAAATAACTCATTTTGCCAAGTGCAGGAGTGTCAAACGCACCTCACTAGGAGAGCGGATTATATTTAGCACTCCAAACTGACCGAGGAGGGGAGAAAGGAGGAAATCACAGCCTATTGTGTCAGGCCTGAAAAAACACTACTGCTCTAAAGCTAGGGTAGCTCGATTAGCATCTGAATATGAATGGATTGAATTAGCATTATGAGCGTGGCCATACGGGGAGTGTGTCTGCAGCCGCTCAAAGCCCCTGAGTGGCTATGGGTGATGGCAAGTGACAGAAAGGCGGAATAAAGAGATACTGGGGGGCAGGGGGTGAAAAAATTATCCTACCCCTGGACAAGAGAGACAAAATGATCGAACGTCCCCAAATGGCCCTGGGTGGGCTTTTCCTTAAAAGAGATGGCACCCAGGCTAAAAGAGAGGTTTTCAGATCCTAAGGCGACTCATGACAGGGGGCCCTGGTTACTTCAAGGAACCAAAGACTGAACAGTAGGGGGTTGTCAGACAGTGGCTAATGCTGGCCTTGGGTGGCACATATAATGGCACCTTCCTCTGTTTCAAAGGGCATAATCATAAAAGTCGTAGAAAGTTAGCAGTGGTTACCTGCTGATATTTTGCTCGTTATTCTAAAGTCACTGGTACACTAACAAGGTTGATATGACATGAATAAAAGATAAAAGTCAGATATTGTCAGCTTAGCGACAGATGTGTTGATCGGTGTTTGGTTGTGAACTACTAACTATACATTGTGCTTTTGCTGCTCGGTTCTAGCTACCTGCTGTGTTAAGTTGGTATACTGTATTTTGATGAGTGCAAATCCACTGGTGGGCCGCCCCCAAAAAAAATCTCAACTCTAAC
>JANJYP010168128.1:0-10251 GCA_024605115.1 Rastrelliger brachysoma
AGAGGGGGGGGAGAGATGGATGGAGAGGGGAAGTGGAGGAAGGTTGGTGGGGGTGAAAAAGAGAGACGAGAAGTGGGGACGGAGGGAGAGTGAGGGGAGTGTGTTGGGGGAGGGAGGGATGGAGTGGGTGAGTGCGCGAGAAAGAAAGAGGGAAAAAGAGAGTGAAATGGAGAGAGAGAAAGAGTGAAAGGGGGAGAGAGGAAGACAGAGAGTGAAAGAGAGAGAGAATGCAACAGAGAGTGGTCTCGCCTGACTCAGCAACACGCACACAAACCCACTGACTGTAGAACCACGCTGTGAACGTGAAGGAAGTGCCAGTCTTGTTTTGTTCACTGACACATAGTTTTACACGTCGCTGTCTTTTTGTAGATGTGGTTTGTATTCCTAAATGCTCTCTGGTGCATGCTACACACACACACACACACACACACACACACACACACACACACACACACACACACACACACACACACACACACACACACACACACACACACACACACACACACACACACACACAGCTCATGTGGTGTGTCAGTAACTTCAACTCTCTTGTCCCACAAAAACAGACAATGAATTCAAACACATGAATAGAGACAAAAAAANTTTTGGTTTTTTGTTTTGTTTTGTTTTAGGAGTCAGAAGAAGATAAAAGGTAATAATGAGATCTGGTATAGTCCCTTTTGGACAAACTCCAGGGCTTCCAGAGCTTTTTTAGAGAGGAAGAATAATGCCAGAGTTAAAGGTTTAATCAGACTCTCTTGTGTCATTCATAACTATGATGAATAATTCAACACATATAAAACCAACAGAGAGTACTTAGGCCTTGTTATGAACACCCTGCAACACTATAAATTTATGCTACTTACATGCACTGCAATACCTGCCTCCTGGAAAAGGACACACTAACCCTACCGAGCAATTTCAGAAAGTCTGTTCTTTATTTTCACAAACAGTCCTCTACTTGACCTACTGCAAACTAACACTTGCATATTGTAGTCCCTGCCTTGTATTAAGATTCTCAATTTAACTACATAATCATATTTGAATATTTAATGTGTAGTAACTTTACACAAATGCTCCTCTTCACTCTATAACCCAGGGTTCTGCATTTGTTGTCATGACTCTTTATATAAAATTGTTATGAATTTAATAAAAAACTTTGTCTGCATATAGTTGGGAAATAGAGTCTCATTATTATATTTTAAATATATATTTTATCATATTTTAACACCTGGAACATTGACAGGAAATGAGGAGAGAGAGATGGGTGGCAATGAACAAAAAGTTCTAAGAAAACCACATGAGGTCATCAAGGTTATTATCTCAGTGTGGGAAAGCCTTATCAGGGTGGGCGTTGCAAACTTGGGTGATGAGTTTGAAAGAATAGTTAAGGAAGGAAATTTAGTGCCTTTGGAGATTGACCCACACTAGGAAGTCAGAATATCTCAACCTGATAAAAAAAAAAGGTGAACACATATAGAAAGGCTCCATGCAAGTCATAATCAGGGCTTCAACCATGAGCAACCTTCAATTCCACTTTATCAGGTTTTTCCACTTATGAGTTTTTCAAGTTTTTCTCCACTAATATGAGTTAAATAAGGAGGTTTTTAAAAATGTAAATCATGTAAATATGCCGATATGTCTCCTTTAAAGTAGATTTACCGGTAATTTCTCTTTTGAGTGTTCAAAAAAGCACCAGCACCAGGGGCAAATGAGAGGCAGAAACAAAGAACAGGGCCTTCTAGCCAGCCACAGTACCTGTCTGAGGCTTGCTGTCAACACACCTCATGACACCCTCAGGGATTTACAGAGTGTTTTTCCTCTCTCCCTCCATCAGTGGACAAATTCTTTGCCAGTGGGCAAGGAACATGTCACAACAAAAATATCAAAGGTTGGAATCTCTGCAGCCAGCGACCTGATGTTTATGCTTTGTGATGTTATCCGAGGGAGCAAACGTACATGGGTATCACAAAAAGAAGCCAATATTGTGGTATGATCTTTATATTTTACATCAATGATTTTCCTCTTTAGGTCATTATTGATGAAACCTTTTTGTGTTATTGATTCAGTCACTGTATGTATAATACATGAGTATTATAAGTCTTGAGATATATGGGCATACACTAGTGTGGGCATGCATGCATCTTTCTGCCACTGTTGTAACAATCACAAGAAACACTTATTTCATGAGAACTTTATTTAGTGAAGTACATGATGGTTTTATGAATCAAAATGAAAGGAAATAAAAATGTCAGTGTATGACATAACTTTGAACTAAAAACACTGTATGTAAACAATTAAAAGGATTTAAAATGATCTATTGCGTCCACCCCACCTTGTTAAATAATAAACTCACTTGAAACCCCACCGATTACTTGAGGTAGAGCACTACTCACACATCAGCCATCATGTAATCATTTAGTAGACATCAGCATACCCCTGATCAGGTATCTCCTTATCAGCTTTTGCAGCCTTTTCTCTTTCTATCTTGCCCTTCTCTCCCTGGTAGTAGTCTGAATCTAGAAAGCGGCAGTCCTTAGAAAGCTTGACATACATATCCCCGTTGATCTCGGTGACCGTATGGATCCGCTGCTTTTCACCCTTCGAGAGCCATCTGGTCTCTTTTTCCCCTGGGATTCTGGCCTTGTATAAGCCCTCCCCTTCGACCATTGAGATCTTGTACTTGTGATTCGGACAAATTATGCACAGCTTGCCATCGATTTCCTGTGTGTGTGTGTTGAAAGAAAGTAGGTAAACAACCTCATGTTGAACAGGACATTTAGGACATTTAGGCCCTTTGGTGGATTAACATTAGCATAAGATTATATTAATATAATGCATGCTTGATGTCTTAATTAAAGTCTCCATCTAAGATTTTAAATAAAGATGGGATAGTCTTGTGAGAGAATTAAATGTGATTAAAAAAAACAAAGTACAACAGCACAGTACTTAAGCTAGTACTTCCAATCTTATAAGGTAAAACTTTAACCTCACCTCAATGTCTCCATTCTGCAGCATGCCGCCTGCATCTGTTGAAAGGATGGAGGATCAGTGTATTGCAGAATAAGCAAACACTTTAAAGCATACTGGCCTTTCGCTGACTGTACACACTTTAGAGGCGATATGTGTATAAGAAAGAAAGTGTTAAAAGCCCCTATGATAGGTTTATATTAGCAGCTACTTCTTTTTGATTTGGGTCAGTAAAGCCCTGCATGTCTCATCACCTGATTGATTATTGTTGGATAAAGTCTAATATTGATTTCAGATGATTGAGTTCAGCAGTGGAAGAAATATACTTACGATAACAGTAAGAGTCCATAGCATAGAAGATGTCTTGGTGGCTGATGATCAGTATATCTCGCCCCTCTATTGTTCTGAAGGAGCGCTTTTCTTTAATCAATTCATCTTTCTTCCCCACAAAGTGAAACCCTTCTTCGGGCTGCGCCATGGCCTTGTGAACAGGAAAGGCAGAAAATATTACATTTTCAGATTTATCACCAAGAGTCATGTGAGTTTTTACTATGAGATTGGATGTAACCATCCCATAATCAATGCACAGTGCAGTAACTGTGCTGTATTTCTGGGTTAGAACTTCAACTCAAATCTTAACTACACATGAAAGTGTGTCTTTTAGATTTGTCACAAGGATTATTGTGCTGGCACCTCCCATCACAGTTGCCAGCTTAAATTAAGTCCACAACACCTCCAGAACATTTAGCATCAAGTATCCAAGCAGGACATGCCTTGGCACTGATCAGCTCTACTCCAAACACACTCAGGCCAGCCATACAGTTCTCAATATTTACCTGAACACCACTATGTTAAGCTAGTTAACAAGCCCGTCAATCAATATCAATATATATCTGTCGCTGAAGAGATCAGAGGTGGAAGTGTATTTATCTAAAGATTAAAGATTGCTTGCTATTTGTCACACAGTACTCAGTGCTTTACATGCTTTACATGAAGATGCAAGTAGGCCAGAGGAAAATGACATACAACATAGATTTAGCTATCGAGTAACTAAAGTCTAAGATCTTCTCCAAGTGTAATCTCTGTGACAGCATATATACCAAAAATATCTCAACGCAGGGGAACCTGACCCCAAGTGTGATTTGTGCATAGCGTAGTGAAATAATGAGCACTTCAGTGCAGGCTGAGTAAGCACAGTAGTAACAGAGAGCGTCACATGTCTAGAGCCTCTGGCTAAACCACAGACAGCTACGTGCTATGAAGGAAGGAGCTACAGAAAACAGTTAAATGATTTATGTCAGGAGAATAATACATGTTCCTCAAGTGAGCCTGTAGAGACAATATGATATACAAACATTAACTCTTTCAAAGGTAAGTTATGTTTCTTCATTATTGCAGTACCTCTGTATTTTATTGCAAAACAAGAAAACAAACGTGGACTTTACCTTGAAATTCAGCAATGGGTTCTTCTCTGTGTAGTTGAACAACTGTACTGCTGATACCTCTGGGCTGCGTAGGAAGGAGGTCCAGTCTCTATCTTCAGACACAAGCTGTCTTCAGTTGCTCCTATCAGCTGTACACTGGCTACATTTCTTATCTGTTTCCCACAGGCACATGAGTTATGTGATCGTAAGAAAATACATTAATCAGTTCTTCATTTAAGTATTTGCTCAATTTGGAAATATTTAGATGTCATCATGAATAATCATCCATATGAAAATATGATAATAACTTTCAAAAAAATTGTTACAGGTGCATTTCCCAATATAGTCTTAGTAAGGTGTTGGGCCCCCACATGCTGCTAGAACAGCTTCAATGCAACTTGCTATTGATTCTACAGTCTCTGAGCTCTATTGCAGGGATGAACACCCATCTCCTAAAAGATAGTCACTGTTTTGATGATGATTGCAGAGAACATTGTCTAACACGTTGGTCCAAAATCTCATATAGGTGTTAAACTGGGTTGACATTTGGTGGCTATGAAGACCACAGCATATGATTCACATCATTTCCATTTAGTGATCCTTCATGTCCTATGAACAAACATCATCCAAGTTTAAAGATGATCACAACCTATCACAACCTTGTATTTATTTGCAGAGAGGTCAAGCATTCAGACTTTTACCAGTGTTTCCTTTAATTTGTCATCCATCTGTATAATGAGTTGTTAGCTACTTAAACACAAGACTAACAATAATATAATATAATATAATATAATATAATACTGTAATACGTATTTTTCCTTTTAATTTGAACCCTGCCTGGATTTTACAAAGCGGAACTATTTACGTCAGTCTTTGTGGAGGACCGAATAACTTAGGTTGGTGCACCGCTGTACTCTCTGCTGGTCAAAGTGGCTCCAGTCAGTCTAAAATTGCCTCAGACTTCAGTAAATCGTAAGTTTCTTTCGCACGTTGAAGATATGTAAATTAAACGTGTTAACATTTAACTGTCGTAGAGCAGCGAACAAAAATCAAGATGACAAACAGGAAGTAAAACATTAAACCTGAGCAGGTCGGATCTTTGCAAACATACCACTGTAAACAATGTCTGCACTTGTGAACAATCCTGTTATTACAGCAGTGTTACGTACTGTACGGATAATATAAAATCTGCTTCATATAAGTGACAATGTAAGTGCAAGCTAATGACTTACAGACTGCCTCCTCTTAGTCAGCTATCAACCGTTTACCACCTTAAAATACATGAATTCATAGATAATGAAAATGTGTCCTCAGGATGCGTTTACCTGTTAATGCTGTAACTTAATTTGTAATCTGTAACTTAATTTGTTTCGTACTTACCTCAATCAACAACAATATTTTGACTTGATAATAACAATTATTAGATTAATCAATTAGTCGTTAATTTGAAAAGTAACCTACAACAATTAAGATAATCGTTTTGAATCACTTGGAATGATAAATATCTAAATTCTCTGAATCTAGCAGCCTCTGAAATGTTAATATTTTCTATTTTATTTAGTTCTCTGTGACCATAAAATAAATGTATCTGGTTTATCAGGGCAAAAATTACAATTGAAGAAATTTTATAGACTGAATGAGAAAATAATGGGAATAATCTGCAGGAGAGTCCTGTTTGAATCCAAATGAGTTGGTGTGATTGTCCAGTCTAATTTTCACACACCCCCACACTTAACTAGGACTGTAAATAATTATTGTATTCATTATTGATTAATCAAGGATTATATTCTCAATTAATCATTTAGTTGTTGGTCTATAAAATGTTAAAATGGTGAAAAATGTTGACTAATGTCCTGTGTTGTCTAAATAAAGAAGAAAATATTCATATTTGAAAAGCTGAATCAGGGAATTCAGAAATGTTTGCTGAATTTAATATAAAATGTGTTTGTATGAAATTTTCTGGAACAGGAAGATGACATTGCGTGCCTGTGGCTTCATCGTGTTTCGTCGACTCTTAAACTGTGCTCCTCCACCGGACAACATCGAGTACCTCCTCTTGCAGACTTCTTATGGACAGCACCACTGGACTCCACCTAAAGGTTTGTACAAGTTCAGAAACAGAACATTCAATCATTTTTTTAAATAATTCCAACGATTAATCAATTAATCTATTGACAGAAAATAAAACAAGAAATCTTAAGTAACTGTATATCTGGTTACCTCTAACTTGTTCACAATCAGGACATGTGGACCCCGGTGAGGATGACCTCACCACAGCGCTGAGAGAGACAAAGGAGGAGGCCGGGCTGGGGGCGGAGCACCTGCAGGTGATTGAGGACTTTGTGCAGGAACTGCGCTACGAAGTGCGAGGCAAACCCAAAGAGGTGCTGTACTGGCTGGCTGAGCTGAGAGATCCTGGGACAGCGGTGACTTTGTCTGAGGAGCACCAGGACTACCGCTGGGCCCGGCTGGAGGATGCATGCACTCTGGCCCAGTACAAAGACCTGCAGGACACACTGAGAGCAGCACAGAGGCACTTAGAAGCTAAGAGTCAGGATAAACAGTGACACAGCAGAGCGTTAGACTGTTCAAACAGGATGATTTTACAAAGGGATGAACTGTCATGTCAAGCATTTGTACATTAAGTAGTCCTTCCAATTCATGTGAGCACTGATGCTGAATCAGTGTTTAAATACTGTTAGTCTCGGTTTAAATATTGCCTTTCCTGTGCAGGATCAAGCTGCAGACACTGTAGATTCACTTTTATCAAAGATGAGCAGAGAGAAAATGAGCCAGTGATTCAATCAGTGTGTTTGAATCTTCCAAATCATATGTAATATGATGAGATATATTAATGTTACTGATTTGAATGTAAATAAACTAAAACATGAACTCAGAGTACAAAACTGAGTGAAGGAGAAACACAATCAAGGAGGCACTTATAATTGTTCTATCATTAGAGCTCTTCTAGAAGTCAATAAAATACTGTTTGAATAAATTATAAGTCAAATAGCATGTTTTGTCCTTTCTTCTCAATACTTTGTCTATTCTACCTGGAAACAGAAAAACCATAATGCAACTGAAGTGAAAACGTACATGGAGAAAAAATAAACTGCAGGGTTAAATGCGGCCACAGGGTGGAGACAAAAACACTTTGTTTTTCCTCACACAGCCAAAACATCTGCCACTTTAGATGAAATAATACACACTTGAGAAGACCCATGAATTCAGTAATAGTCTTCAGGCTTTTTTTTCCAGCCAAAACCCTCAGTATTGGGATAAATATGAGACACGCGTTTTACATTTACAAATTAGGTCCTGCCCAAAATTTAAAAGTCAGTAATGGAGATAATTTTGATCGTTGCGTTAGACACTGGTCATAAAATGTAAGAGAGACTATTACTACACCATCATTCTATGTGAATTTACACATAGATGTCAGGTAGGGATAGTGTATAAAACTATATATATGACACTGTATAACATTGTGTGATGAAACAAGTTGCACATACATAAAAGTGAATCATAAATTGGATTGGACACATGACACATGATCAACTCTAATATATATCTTGTATGCTGTTGAAGTTGAAATGAATAAGCTGATCTGATACACCACTGGCACCACCTCTTCCTTTTGAGACAATGGAACAGTTTTATATACAGGACGTAGGATCTAGGCAAAATCATGTTTAAAGCATTTAAATAAAAATAAAAAAAGTAATAATCTACTCTTCATTGTGTACAAGAATTTAAGAACCTATTTGAAATGTATCCAGTGCGCTTGTACTCTTAGAGGCAAATCCGATCCATGGGACTTAAAATCTTGACCCTGGTCACTGACACATTGTACTATACACAGTACAAGTACATGTTCCTGCTGCAAGATTATATTAATAGCCTCTGCTGAAGAGATGAAATAAAAGTAATTAAAAAGACTAAATGTGCTCCAATCCATTAAGCAGAATAGAATCACTCACATTAATTAACTACCATTTTTCTTCAGGGTACTGGTCAGTGAGAGATCACACAGGTGATCTCTGTGGTTTTGATTTATTTTTTTTAGATATATACTGTTGTCTGTTCTGTTGCTTTAAGACCCATCTGAGCATCATTGAACCAGTAATTAATTTTATGCCTGGCGGAGCAAAAACACTCCTCTCCAAACAATAGAAGAGAGCAAATGATTCTGAATTTAAATGAGTAGTTCTGTTCCTGTTCAAATATTTACTGTACAACTTTGTAGTTTGTGTGCTGTCTTATTACTGTGGTGCATTCAGTGTCCTAAATCAATTTAATCAGGTTGCAATTATGGACCATAATGTTGTGTTTGGCTAACAAAGTCCCTTAAAGGGTTGGTTCACCCAAATTAAGAAAACATACACCAGTACTCTTTACCACTTGTAGTATTTACCATCCAGATATTTTACTTCAAGACAGCAGGGGTGAATAGACTTTTGTTTGTGGTGCTTCTTGTATGAGCAATGTGACTTCCCAGAAACAATGTCAAACTGTTTTAAAAGGCTAATTTTATCTGTAAAAGTAGTTCCAATGAAAAGCACTAATACTGATGTCTCCACAGAAACCAGGAACATTATTTTGGGGGAGGCAAAACAACCTTTCAGCAAGCTTCAATGACATACTGGTTTTATTTAGAATGATTTTCCAACGTAACCACAATAACTGTATTCCTCAGTTTGCATATCACTCCTCTAATTTTTACTCCAAAAACCAACTTTGCTGTGTTGTCTGTTTTCCATGACACGTGGGCTTAGCAACAGATATCAAAGCTATACTGCAAACAAAACCAACAATGTTGTTTTTCTTCTTCTTTTTTTTTTTTTTTTTGCTTTGTTTTTTTTTTTTTACAATAGAAACTTTATAAGTGACATTTGCATCCTCACAAACACAAAATGATGAAGGAAAAAAAAAATGAATCAAAGAAGAAACCAACAAGGACAGCATTAACGTTGACAGGTGCGGACACGTGGCGGCACTGTGGACACACGCAGGTCAGTCTGTAAAGTGTGTGAGTGCAACATCCTCGGCAGGATCTCACAGTGTCAGCACACACTTCAAATAATACACACTTGTGCACACACATGCTCACACACAGATTAAATGAACTAAATGATTTCATTCAGAGTTTTGTTTTTTTTTTTTTGAAGGGGGGGGGGGTTGTATTTAACAGTATGGATGGAATAACAGCTCAACATCTTAGACTAAGGTCCTCTTTAGTGAATAATTTCTTAAACTGAGATTGAGAATTCCTCAAAAGGCCCCCTTAGCTTTTTTTTCCCCACCTGCCCCCATGAAAACAAGGCATACATTTATGTTAAAAAGCGGAGGATTTTTAAGATTAAATCTAATCTCATCAGTCAATTGCTATCATACAGGCTACACTACACCTAAACTTCACGTGATAAAAACAATGACGAATTCTGAATTTGTAGTGGGGACCTGGTTTTAAAGCGACAGTTCAACATTTGGTGAATATGCTTATTCACTTTCTTGCTGAGAGTTAGATGAAAAGATTCACACCACTCTCATGTGTGTCTTTTAAATATGAAGTCACTGCCAGGAGCCAGTTAACTTAGTGTAGCAAGAACCAGGGACTACCTGAAGTCACTGCTCCTAGATGAGAAATAGTCAGGAGTGTAATCCCCTGTATCATCACATGTTTTTACACTTCAGTTTTGGAACAGATTACTCAAGCCCATCACATTCATTAGTGAGGATCAGATGTCCTGCTAGGCTGTTTTGTTCATGTTGGGATGAAACAAAGTGAGCTTCTTCCCCCTTCTTCCAGTCTTTATGTTATGCCAAGCTAAGCTAACTGGCTGCTGATGGTAGC
>JANJYP010168182.1:0-10522 GCA_024605115.1 Rastrelliger brachysoma
TGTGTGTGTGTGTGTGTGTGTCTGGCATTCCTTTGTCTCTCACTGTTCACCTATTCTTATTCCCAGATATACAAGCTGTATAATCTAAATTCTCTTGCTAATTTTTATTGATGAGCTTCAATGAGCTTGTGACTAATGTACAGTACGAGCCGAAGAAACTCATCAACATCCTCTGTGAAGCAGCCCAGCAGGATACTGCGGCACAAAGATGAGTTGATCTCTTTCCTAATACACAATAATAGCATCTAACAAATGTTACAAACTGATGTCTCATGCAGCAACAAAGCCAGCACTATTATTTCACTAAAACCCACAATTATTACAACCTAAGCTGCACTGGGCTTTTTATCACAAAATATCTGAGAAGCTTTCCTCCGCTCTACTAGACAGACTGACATGAAATTAACTGTAGATTATTCATAGCTGATAACAGAGGATGAATCCTTCTTTATAGGTGACTTCATGAATTCCATCACATTCATTCTCACAGTGAATGAAATAATTTAAATACTATGCATAACAAACAAGTGTCATATGCAGTAATGAGACTCCATACTTGCTGTATGTTACACATTTTAACCCTTACATACTATTTGGGTTGCATTTGATGTGTTTTTACATTTGTCTGCTGTAAAAACAACCTAAATGTCTTTTATTTTGAAATCTGAGGACTTTTCCTAAAGAGGCCCAAAATGACTGTTCCAGGTCAAATTTGACTTGTATCTATTGACATGGCTTTATGTTAAATGATTATGTATGTAAGGGTTAACAGAGAATGTAAAGAAGGAAATGAATGAATGTGTAACACAGATACTGTTGGAAATACAATTGAAGCGTATTGGTCATGTGCAATACATCTGAAGCAAGTTGTGTTGGTGTTGTTCTCTAACTATTAGTGTTGCATTAAAGGTTCACATTTGTTCATATTTGTCTTAAAAGCACACAAAGAGGGGCATTTGAAATAAAAAGTATAACTGTGGAGGGATGAAATAAAATAAGATAAGGTATATGTTTATCAGATTGACACAGCAGTACAGTGGAAACAAATAGCATAAGGGTGAAAGTGATAAAAACAATACAATAAAATAAAAAATACAGTAAACAATCTCTGTGAATAAATCAGCAATATATAAATATGTAATAAACAACATTTCCTGAAAGTATACATGTATAATATTCCTGGGATTTACACAGTAAGGACAGCATCAGTTTGTTTTACTGGTTTTACTGATGGTACTGTATGAAAGAGACCCCAACATGCTTTGAGGCACGTGACTGGATGAGTGATACACTTGAGTTGTTTAACCCAGATGACTGAAGCATCAGATTAGCTTCAGATATAAACTTTAAAAACATTTTTGCACAGCAGGACAGATGATATTGCCCCCTGCATCACTTATGATGGCAGCTCATTAAGTAGAGATCACTTGAAGGCCACTATGAACAGGAATAATTAACACAGTGAAGATTCAGCATCCAACATTCATATGAACACCTGCTTGCTGTTTTAACACTTAATAAAATAAAAAAGAATGTATCCAAACTGAAACTAACTTTACGACTAAACCACAGAATTACATTAAATTATTCATCACTAACTTGAATTTCAGTTATTGTTATCGTTATTGTATTGTCTTGGGTAAGTGATTGTAAATGATAATGATGGTAGAAACTGCATAATTTACTAACCGACTAATGTGGATGTGGTGTTAAAGGATGCTGAGATTTTTATTAGTCTTAAAGAGTATCTTAATGTTGCATGATGAAATGAAAAGTGACCATTAAAACAGCTTTAGTTTTTAAGTCCCGTCTCATTAGGTGAATAAAAGAACAAACTGATGTGAGGAAATGAAGGAGCCTTCTGAAAACTATCACTGTCTGTAAACATTCATTTGTTCAAATGTCAAGAGGTTTTATTGTGGATAGGAACAGGATACACATGTGGGAGCACGTGTTGCTAATTTATAAAGTTGTACTGCAACAAAAAAAAAAAAAGAAAAATAGCACATACTCTACATAAAAAAGCAAATGGTTATCTTGTAAAACTGGAACTGGCCATCTGGCAGAAGCACTACCTACCAGGGGAATGCTTGAAACACTCAGGGGGACCTTGATGTTATACTGAAGTCAAGAAAAATATATTTTTTAATGAAACATCCCAGAGGTCTGCTGTGTTTGATGGTGAAAAACAGCACATAAATACCAAAGTATGGGTGATGACACTGACGCACTGCTGAGTTGATGTATAAAGAAGGATTTTTTTTTTTCATCCCCGTCTGTTGCTGACTGCACTGCAGGTTGAGGAAAGTTGAAGTTGAAGCTTTGCAATAACAAAAAAATACAGTAATGACCTTTTACAGACCAGTGGGATTTAACATTTGGTTGCCACAATAACACTGACTGCACAAGTGAGAAATATGGAATAAAAGATGATCTTAATCTCCAAAGAGCAAAATATTATACGACTAACATTTTATTGCAGAGGCTCCAGAGTTTGTGGAAAATTCGGTTAACGCTGCTTGTTACACTGATTGTACTTTCCACTTTGTTTCATCAGTTTTCAAAGGTTTGACCTTACAACCTTACAGACCTAAAGCTGCCTACAGAGGCATGAGCTCAATGTCTTGATCTCAATGAAACCAAGTTGTGTGTTCTAAATGTTCAAAAGCAAATCCACCTCCACAAAGGCCAGTGGTTCAGTTCTTGCTTGTTGTTGAACTTCTATTGTATGTTCCAGTGAGCAGAAAATGTCAAAGCTTCTGAGTGTTTCAACCAGCTAATCATTGAGATGTGATCGCCACAAAAGCAGTCATTTTAAATCCAATTTACTATTCTTTTAAAATTTTGGCCTTTTGTAGCAACAAGAGAAATCAATACTTCCATCTCTTACATTTTCATCGTCACATTAACTCCTTCCACCTGTTGATTCTTGATTCTTCATTTTCTCCTGCTGACATTTAAACTTATTTTAGACACTTCAACTGCTATTTAATTGTGGTTACTGCTTACAGAGAAATTTACATTGCAACTACCACTACTACAGTATGAAGTGTCTCCATCATTTCCATGAGATACGGTGTATAGCACACATGAACTTCTATTTGTATCACACTCATCTCTTTACACCTCAATGGTCTATTTAATTGCTGTAAGTGCTTGTGTTTAATTTGACTGTTCTACTGTTTCATCTTTTATTCTTTACTGAGTATTCACGTGTCTGATGATTACACACTGACACCTCAGTGCAAAATATCTCCAACTCTAGCAACCACTTCCACTATACATACACACTAAACTATCATTTACATTAACCCTAACCCTTACGCTTAATCTGACACTTGAACTAACACATTTTTACAGTCTCTCTTTCTAGTTTATTTTAGAGCTTCTGAAATGAAATGAGTTGAATTAGGTAACCCTCTGATTAACATTTATAACACATATCTGCAATATCCATGGTTTGCACCTTTCTGTATGCCATACTTGTGTCTCTGTCCATGTTTCCTGTCCCTTTGCACTTTCCACAACAACAAACAATTCTTTCCAAAATAAAATAAAATAAGATAAAATAAGAATACAAAAAAATTAGAATGAATATGAATTTAAAAGTTAATGTAAAATTCAGGTGAATGAATCATCTCAAATTATTATATACAATAAATAGACAAAAAAATTAAAAAACAATAACAACAACAACAAAAATCAATCATTTCTTACTATCTGTATCCACCATCCTCTGGAAATGATGATGCATATTTGCAGTTAACTGTACAGACCTATCATTTTCTATGTAGTGTATATTGTTTCTCTGGTCTGAACATACCGCATAAGGCAGGTTTAGGTGTGCAGCCCGAGTTACCATAGTGACATACCTTCTGAAAAAATTGAACAGCTGTTAAGTAAGTGAAATACCAGAGTAAAGCCAATAAATATGGGTTCACGACACTCACACTACGGGTTCCTGGCTAAGCAGCTCCCTCTTCATCCACCCACATATATACCTCATTATGATCATACTGTGCTGATGTAGTAAACCTTTCCTAATTGCTTCACCAGCCAATCATGTGACATATAACTGATAAACATATCGATAAGCATAACCTTCTATAGTAAATGAACTAGATTGTCTACACACAGAGTGCTGTGACTCCGTGGGGGCACACTGTGTGATTGTTGGCTACAGACACTGAGTCAGTCCATTAATTGGAAGCAGGTGTACTGATTAAGCTGGGTGGCTGAGGGACCCCTACTGCTACATTTATACAAGGATTTCACTCTTTTACCATATTTAACCATCAGTAACAACACATGTCTATCCATATGACTTAATGTTAGTGATCATTTGGATTCAAAAGAGACACAACAAAAGATGGTCATTATATTCATCAAACTGAAGATTGTTCACTGATACATAAAAACACTCGTAATGCACATGCAAACATTAAAGGACAGGTTTATATGTCATTATATCATTCAATAAATTAGTCTTTTTTTTTAACATTATGGTAGAATAATGTAGTAGTATAACATTTTGTGCTCAGTGAGGGGTTGTCATCATATCTAAAAGAACCATAGCCTCCAACAAGGGTTTTGAACGTCGGCTGCTTTTAAGATCACACTGACCTGTACCCCTTTCACAGGATGAAGGCACTAAAACCAAAAGCACTACACCTCAAAGTGCTCCCTCCTAGCACACCTATATCTAGTCCTTTCATTCTATAATAAGAAACCCAACTCACGAATATCAGTATCTTTAGAAGTAGCTTTTGTGTGACACACTGGTACAAAAAGAGTCTCTTTGTGTCCTGGTTAGACTCAGGTACAAGTTCCTTTAGACCACTAAGTATATTTCAGAAAGTGTTGAATTTTTCATTGAGATGTTTAATTTGTTGCATGTATATCTCTTGATTTATTTAGTTTTGAGGGCAAAGACCTGAGAAGACCTGACAGACCACATTTCTTACCAGGGTCTCTCAGTTGTATTTGGGGAACACCGTGTGAGTTGGTTTAGAACAGAGGCATACTGGTCTGTGGCCTGCTTCCTCACTTCAGTGGGAGATTCTGGCTCCTTGTGGTGATGATGAATCTTTATCTACCAACACACCTAGCTAGCATTATGAGCTTTAACACAAGCAACTGGGGGCTTGGTACATGTTGCGGTTTTTATATATATTTTTTATTGTTATGTAAACCAGAGCCAGAATTTTTTATGTTTTACTTTTGTGGTATCCGTATACAGTGGTCCGTCATTATCGTGGGAGTTACGTTCTAAAAATAACCGGCATAAGGCAAAATCCGCGAAGTAGTCAGCTTTATTTTTTAGTTATTATAGATGTTTTGAAGGCTGTAAACCTGTTTTCCTATAAATAATTATGATGGCTTTTATAAAAAAATGAATTAATTTTAACAAACAACCAACAAGGTTGCAGAACATTTCGTCAACATTGTGGGTTTTGTCAGGGAGGCAGCTTATAAACATACAGCACTTCAGTCACACTGCTAGCGATCGAAGATTTATGTAAATTTGACAAGCTGAACGCATTCTGTATTGAACAGGAGACACAGCACGTAAGAGAGATTGATGGATAATGGTCTGCAGTCCCTTCGCCAATCAGNTGAGCAACAACTGTCCCACCTGATGTCCTGGTGTTTTTATTGTCACACTGCCTCGCTCAGTCTGTTAATCTCAAACTGTCTGTAAATCAACCCAATACTGCTTTTCTAAATTAAAAAACAAAAATAATGTTTGCTCTCTGTTATCACTATTTACTTGGGGTTGTAGCAGTTAAGCCTACACTTTAAACATCTACTATATGAAACTGAAGTGAGAGCTATTCATAGTCATTGTATAGACATGATGGAGCAGAAGATGAGACCCAAAACAAAACTTGTGAGAGCAGAACCAGTGGCTAAATTGATCAGTTTCTTTGATTATTCACAACCTGATAGTGAGAGACTAGTCTGATGTGATTCTTCACCTTGTTCATGAAAGCAGAATTCAACTTGAGATGAAAAAGAGCTCAGCTCTCTTTCACTCAACATATTGCAAATGTGTACATCAGGAGACTCATTGGCAGCAAAGAGACGAAAACAGAAACAGAGGGAGGGAGGGAATAGTGGATCGGTGCCTGGAGGTAAGATGCATGATGAGTGTGAAGGCTCATTTTTGGAAATAGTATTCTGAAAAACTTTGACTTGCAAGAATTCTGTTGGCTAAAGTAATAGAGCAAATTGAGAGAAATATAGTGAGCAGAGTTTAGAATTTATTAGATGATGTGCAGTATCCCAGTCACTGTCTCTCTGTCTGGTAGAGGTCCAAATTAATCTTTTATTAATTAAGATATTTAATCAGCTGAAGTAGACAGTGCAAGAGAATTAAACCATCATATTAAAAAATCTGCCTGAGACTTTCTCTATTCCCCTGGAGGAGGACCAGACCCACACAACTGCTCTTCAAGCAATTAAAATAAAGATACTGTTACAAGTACTGATTTAAAAAAAAAAGCTTGCATTTAAACAAAATTATGATAATCTTTTAATTGCATCTTTAACAATTGTCAACATTAGTTAAGGTCATCAGTTTTAATTATTTCGCTTTCGATTCTGAGAACTACCTTTTTGTTTTCTGTCTGTTTTTGATAATTGAAGGCTACAGAAGAACATGCTATTAATATTGAGATGTTGCATTTCAAGTTTTACAGTATAACCCACTTCTGAACTATTACCAACAAAATGTGCTGTGTCATCAATCAAAAAGTCCTGTAATGAGGCTTCGTACATCTAGATCTTGATCTCTTGCAAGGTCACGAGATCCCGCCTGGCAAGTTAAGATAGTGATAGATGATGATGGACAGATGGCTTATGCAGTCACATGCCAAGTATCTTTTGAAAGTGTCCATTTTTCCAGTCTCCAATGATGACTTCTCCAATAGGTCTGTGAAACAAACCATCTGTTGTGTCAGGCTATTTGATTTCCACAAGGCAGGACATTGAAGTATTGGAAACAATTAATGAGATGCCAGTTTTCAGCCTCTTCCAAAACACTTGCTCTTATCTCACCGCCCGCCATTCTGACCAGTCAAATCGAAGAGGTTTTCATTACCTCTATGAAAAGAGCGGAACAGACTGTAGTTGTAGAACACAGCCAGAAAACTGGATCCAACATGAACTGAAGGAGATGACAGTCTTCATCTGCTCTCTGGTCATTGAGTCGGGATTTTTCAAACTGGACATAGACTAAGATCCAGATCTGGTATAACTGATGCTGCGTTCAAGACAACCTGGAAATCTAGGAAAAAAACAAGCTCTGAATTGTGAAAAATGAATTGCAACTCAAAAATTACAGGTTAAAAAAAATTGGGGTATGGGGTGTCAAACTTGTTCCATAAAGGGTCGTGTGGCAGCAGGTTTTTGTTCCAACCAATCATCACGCATGTGTACCAAACAACTGTCTAAACAGAGAGTTCACCTAATCAAATGAGTGGAACCTGGTGTGCTTCTGCTTAGTTGGAACGAAAACCTGCAGCTACTCAGCCCTTTTTGGAATGAGTTTGAAACCTGTGTTCTAAGATCTGACTTTCCAACTTGATGTCAAGGACAACAGGGAAACATGATGGCCTTAATCGTTCATGGTAAAAATGGAATGTTTTCTTGCATTATTCATCTGCTTATATAATATAAGCTGAAAAAATGAGTTTATATCGCTGTTGCATATATTTTTCCTGTTAAGCAATCAGCCACAAAATGCCAAACTTCTTTCTGGCATCCATGTTTTTTTTTTCCTGTTTGAGCTAAACTTTAACACGAATGCTATGATGTCATAAGTCAGAGTTGGAGTTCTGAGTTCTTGGTTAGTTACGAGCTGTCTTGAGATCTGTCACCACAGTGCACACTTCCAAAATAAACTCAAAGGTTTTCTGTTTTTTGAAGCTATAATTTGTTTTTTTTTCCATGTTTTTTTTTTTTTTATGCCACATTCTGTTTACCTTGGAAGTTGGAAGTCAGAGCCAACTGAAAACTTGAAATTACGAATACAACTAGAATGTATCATCAATATATTTTGGAAGAGAGTGAATGTCATAGTATTTTGTTCTTGTATTTAATTTAATTTAATTTATTTTCTAATTTCCATCCCACTGACTTGACCTTTAATAAAATGCATACATAAGGGAAGTTGCCTTGCCAACATAGTAAAGGCCTCTATTAATATTTAAGATATTTACACTGAATAAAAAAAATAGCAGAATGATGATGCACTCAGTTTCACATTAACTATTGAAGCAACATATGACACACAGGAAATTGCAGATAATACAACACAAGCCTGTACTGTCAGTAACAAGAAACTAGAGAATGTGCTTCAAGTGTGCTTGCAGACGTGGAGGGAGGTGAGATGGACACACTGAAGTTAGTGATATCAGTCATGTCCTCCTCACAAAGCCCTGTGTGAACAATCTCTGCTGTTATTGAGAAGCCCCTCCACTCACACACACACTGTCAAAAACAAGTCATCTTGTGTTGGTAATATCTTTCTATTGATTGTACCTCGGTGGCTGTACAAGGTCAAATTGGCTATGAGGAGATGAAAGGGAGCTCAGGGTCGAGGTGACAGACACATCCACAAATGATTTCTGGTTACTGAATGCAGGTCTAATGGACCAGTGCAAGCTTTATTTTGTTCTACCTGAAACAATGTGAATGTTCCTTTGCATATAACATTCCAGAGGTATTATTTTATTCATCTGTATTGCTTGAAACATACAAAGGGCACTCCTCTTTTATTGCACTCTGTATTGTGAGGCATTTACTTTTTATTGAAAGCAAACATCCTTTGATATTTGACATTTAGGAGGAATCTGTGTCTACAGTAGGCGTTATTATTTCTATTGACAAGTCTTTTTTTGATTTTGTGCAGAGTGAACAATAAATGTCTCATCAAATGTTAATTTGAAGCAAAGTATTATCCTTCTGTAATGTCTTGATCCATGGCTTCAGCTCATTATTATATACATGTACATCCTCCTCCTTTGGGTTTTGAAGGTAAAATTTAATGTTGGGAAAGTTTTCTCAAATGTTTACCTTTTTGTCAGATGACTTGTTTGCAAAAAAAAAAAAAAAAAAAATTAAGCTGAGAACACAGTAACACAGTTTTGGTGGCACAGCGCCAGTGTGACTCACAAACTGTAGCTGCATGCGAGAGTCCTTCAAGACCCTCTACAGATCATCTACAGCATGGAACACAAGTATGAAGTGGAATTTATTTTGATAAGTGTGTGAGAAGAGAACAGGAGAGGAAATTATCTAACACTTTGACATGTAATTTAAAAGTTCTGTGCAAGTACAATCCATTCATTTTTTGGTCTGTTACAGTGTCAGGTGAGGCTTTCAAAACTTTCAGGATTGTTTCATCAAATTAAAAATTAACTAGATAAGTTTTACTCCTAAGTATTTAAAAGAACCATACTTATGACTCATGTATGAGCATATGAGAGGACTGCAGACTACAAATTTATGTGCAAGTTGCGAATAACAATAATTTGCAATCAGTGTGTCGGCAGTCCTTGCAAATGACTTTTGTGAAACAGAAAAACAAATTCTGATGTATATGAATATGTAAATGATGTAAATAGCCTAATTTAACCTCATGTGGGTCAGACCATAGGATATAAAAAATACTTACTTACTTACTTCTTTCCTATCTTAGACTTTTAGGCATGAGTTTCCAATTTCTCAAAGGCACCCAACTGTAAAAAACACCAAATTACCTAGGCATAGAAAAATTTGGAGCAAGTCTAGTGTGAGAACTTTCTGTGGTTGCCCAACTGTTTGTGTGTACTACTACACAACAGTGCAGCCACACATTGTCAATTTATCACTGACACATTCTTGCAGTACTGCTGCCACTTCATCCATAAATGAAATACAGCATACACATGCCACACATTACCTCTGTAATCCATCATTATTTACATCTGTGTGTCTTTACTGGAAATTAGCTACTTGAAATGCTAATTATATTACCAGTCTGACAGTATATAACAATAGTGAACATTTTGGTTGTGTATTTCAAGCAGATAAAATGATTCCAATGAGTTGCCAGGAAATAGAACCCACCAGTGCCATTACTGGAACTGAAGCATACCTTGGACTGTTTCCAATATATAGTGAGATTATTTGGTTGGGTTAAAATGTCAGGACGGCATACAGTATATTACTCATGTCATCAAGAGCAGGAGAGCACTTAGGAAATAACTAATACAATAACTACATCTCAATTTAAATGTACAATTGATTGCAAATGTGAAAACTTGTTCATAAGGTATTTGATATTTCCCTTCTCCTTAGTCTATTCAGTAAGTAGTTTTTGTTATTCAGGGAAGCTTTATTTATTTTTTTTAACAACACCCTGCTTTTTTTTTCAGTTCATCTCATGCCACTTATCAATACTTTTTTCATTCTTTGATCTGAAAACAAAAGAAATCTCCTAAACTGATTACTAAAAATGTTGACCTTTTGAAGATTA
>JANJYP010168184.1:0-12272 GCA_024605115.1 Rastrelliger brachysoma
AAAACAGCATTGTCCCTGTAAATTGCAAGTTTGGCAAGACGTCTCAGAGACTTTGTTGTGTCATTCATCACTTCCTCGCTTTCTTCACAAATACTCCATAAGAGGAAGACAGTTCTGTCATTTGTTGTAGTAGACCTTGGGTTGGCTGGTAAAAAGTTTTTTTTAACCTCTCATTGTGTCTGTTGAACGTGATCCACAGTATGTCTGACTGAAAGTCACACAGAACACAAAGGACCGCTCAGAAACTTGATTTCCTGTTCTCTACTGGAACAGTGACTCAGTCTATCTGTCTCTCTCAGGTGCAAGCAACTGCAGTGTAAAACTGCAGACTTTCTTAACACCCCCAGCACCCACCCGCAATACCATACTCTCCACCCTGAGACTTGCTTTTACCCTGTCCAGGGGAAACCAGAGGCGTTGGAGTTTGGTTGGGGTGGGAGAAGGGGAGTGACAGAGGATGAGGCACCAAAATCAAGAAAAAATAAACAAAAAAGGCCTAAAGAAAGATAACTTTTGACTGGTGCTATGTGCCAAGTTTGAAGCGCACCCCAGAAACACCTTCCTGCTCTGTCTCTCTGTCTTCTGCCATATCTTTATCTGAGTCTAAAGAAAACGTCCTGCCTGCATCAGTAGTGAACATTTTGGGGTGCCGGCGAGTCGTAACAGACACCATATCAAATCCGCTGCCAGAATCAGTTCTGGAGAGTTCAAGCCCCCTGTTACTTCTGTAGCCCTCTTCCTCCTCAGGCGGACTCTCTGTATCAGACTCCCCCTCTTCTTCCAAGGTCAGCTCGAACTGGAATTTGTCGGCGGAGGTAGAACCACCACCTCCGCTGAGTGCTGACGCTTCCCCAGTGGCTCCTTCTTCCTGGCCTTCTGGCTGCGGTGAAGGGCTGTGGGGGATCATGCTCTGGTACCACTCTCTGTTGTCCTCCAGTGTGTCCAGGATCTCCTGCGCATCTGGGTGAACTAGGTCGGCCCATGTCTCCCAAAGAGGGTGAACAATGTAGTCAATGAAGCCCACCTGAAAGACAGAGGCAGGATGCAGATTTTTCATTGACTTGCTTTTTTGTTGTAAAAATCATAGTTTTTTTCCCTTCTTTATCTCAGAATTACAATAGATGGTTCAAGGTAATTTATAATGTATTAAGGACTGCAGCTTCTATACTGTACCTGGTTCTTCTCTATGGAAGCGTTTTGTTTGTCACACATGGGGCTGATCTCCATGCCCTTGTCCCTCTCTCTGTCCCCCTGGGTGAAAAACTCCACCATGATACGATCTGTCCACTGCCGGTACAGCTCCAGAGGCTTGGTGGGGTTGCTCAGGTCTGCACAGTGCACCATGTTCTGAAGAACCTGCGATGATAGAAGTACAGTTTGTAGAATTTCAATGAAAAAACAAAAATTCCACTTTGAAGTAAAATGTGACAATACATATGCCATCTAAATGAGCTATTTATTAGCAAAGAAGTTCTTACCTGTATACGGTCTGAATAGTTGTCCAGCAATAAGACTCCTGAACTTGTGACTTTCTTGGTCTCCACCATGGTTTTCAGGTCTGCCAGTAGGTTCATGTGTTTGGACATATCTGTGGCTAGCACCTGCAGGCAAAGCAATCAAATTGATTGATCAAATGTATTAGAATTAATTGTTTAAAAGGTACTGAGGTAAAACATACAGCACCGTATATAATCTTAAGAGTGCTACCAAAGGGTCTCACCATGTCGATCACCATTTTGCGAAGCGACTGTCTCTGTTTTTTGCTGAGGTTCTGGAAGATGTCACAGTTGTCCTCCTGCAGAAGCTTAAAGCCGACAGCCAGGTGGTGATTCTCCAGCACTGACGAGTCATTGTACATCAGGGCAAGTTCTGAGTCTGAAGGTTGTAAAGGTTAAAGGTGGTAAAGGTTATGAAAATACTTATGAAAGCCTTTTGTAAATGTAGAGTAACCTCTTCTCCACACACACACACGAAGACAGACACTTCATCCGCATAGTTAAATACACTCTGCGCCCACGCACGTTCACATAATCCCTGTGGAGCTATGCAAACTCACTGGTGTTGATGAGAAACTGATTGGAAACTCCAGGATGATCCACATCATGGATGGCACTGGCAAACAAAGCGGCGAGGATCTCCAGATCAGTAAACACAGCCTTGAACAACACACACACACACACACACACACACACACACACACACACACACACACACACACACACACACAAAAGGAGGGACCGTCAATACATGTGTGAATGTGGCTGCTCAGATTAGACTGGTCAGTGGTTTCTAGCATGTTGTTTTAATTTCAGTTAATGTGCATATCTGTTCTTTCTGTTGGATGAACTATGATGATGTCACCTACCTCCAGTGCAGGTGTGGACAGCAAGACATGCGTGGACTGGACCACGTCTGCAGCATGGATGTTGTTGTGGTAAGCTACGTCAGCATGGTAATGATCCTCTAAAGTCATCATGAAGGTAATGAAGGTGTCTGCTGGAATCTTGAAAGATTTGAGCAGTTCACGTTCCTACAGTGGCAGGTGAGACAGAATACATCACACATGGCATCAATCAAGGTGAAGATCAATCATTTATAGCTTTTAAAGTTATTATTCCATTTATTCATTCACTCTTGTTCGCTTATTTCAGATTACAAAAGGGCCACATCCTGTATGTATGTAAAAGTATGTTGAGACATGTTACCTGGAAGATGGTGTACATAGTGACTGTCAGTGGACGATTCCCAGAATACTCAGAGACTTTAAAGATGTCAATTCCCCACCTATTGACATCCTCCATCTCCTGCCGGTGAACAATGAGCACACACATATGTCATGATAACATACTGTACAAGTGCAGGTGCACTGTAAAGTGTGTGTGCAGCATTAAAATGACAAACTTGATCTGCAGCTATCCTTGTACCTTGGCTAGGAGACCTTCTTGGTTGGCGTCGACTNTTGTACAAGTGCAGGTGCACTGTAAAGTGTGTGTGCAGCATTAAAATGACAAACTTGATCTGCAGCTACCCTTGTACCTTGGCTAGGAGACCTTCTTGGTTGGCGTCGACTCCAAAGCGAGGGATGGTGGAGGGTGCAAGGCTGGGGCTGTGGGTGGCCTTCTTCACACCGCTGATCTGAGACATGGGCCGCTTCTTCTTTTCCTTCTCCTTGGTGGGGGGAGACATGATGTCCATGTCATGTTGCTTCTCTGTCAGATTCAAGAAGACACAGTATAAACATCAAGCTCTGTCTGTGAACAATATATACCTTTTACTACAACATATTTGATTTTACTATCCGATCGTATTATCCTATTATCGTATTCAGGTAGGTGTGTAAACACCAGTTTAAGGATTGATCACAAGCATATGATTGATATGTTTATATAAAGTACATGTTTATGCACAGTTTGTGTGTTACACAGAGTTGAGGTATTTTACCTAGAAAGGTACTAGAGATGAACTCAGACACTTGGTTCCCTGAGCGGCTGGTTTCTGATAGCTGGGTGAGCTCTCGGTTCAGCATCCTCTTGAACTGGAGACAGATACACACACACACACACACACACACACACACACACACACACACACACACACACACACACACACACACACACACACACNGTTTGATTGTTTGAACAGTTTTGCATGACTGTGAACAGACTTCTTTCAGTCCATCGTTTTTCAATACTTGCACATACTGTATCTAAATCAGAAGAAAGACTGCATATTGCTCGCAGTCTCTCTCTCTCTCACACACACACACATACACACACACACACACACACACACACACACACACACACACACACACACACACACACACACACACACACACACACTTGTTGAATAGTTTTAAGAATTACTTGGGCTTTTATGTTTTTAAGTGTCTAGCAGCTGTAGTGCATTATTGCTTTACACACACAAAGCTGAATACAAGGAATGATGCACCTGTATCCACTCGACCTCAAAAGCAATTCACAACTCTTGACCCTCTCAGCTCAAAGGTAAATCGCTCTTATTACAGACAATCTGGAGAAGAAACACATCCACAAAGGAATCTATCTAGATCTGCTAGCATGCATGTGTGTGCAGTGCAGAGGCTGATGACTAAACACAGAGAAATGGATGACTGTTTTACTCGCAAATAGGCAGAAAACAAATAATCTATTAATCTAACATGAGGCTGTCTCAGAAAAAGTCTGCTCTTCCATCTCCACCAGCAACTGTTCACTTCTCCGCACTCATTCACAAAGAGAGCAACATGTGAGCCTAGAGACCGCTCCCCCTCCCACCCAGTTCATCCTCAGTCTTTCCTTACCTGAAAGAACATCCACGACACCGAGATGAAATCATTCACTTCTGGCATTTCAGCGCAAAATCGAGCATGGGAGCAAAAATAAAACTGAGAGAGAGCGAGCTGAGCTTTCTGGTGGTCCTTTGACATACGCCTGCTTCGCAGAGAAATAGACAGCAAGGACACTTTGTGCTCCTGCACTGCTTGCCTGAGCAAAATCCACTACATGCAGACAGTCCACTGGTTAGTGCTGTGGAGGCTCTGGTCAGTAATAGCTGAGCAGTCGGGGGGGACAGTTTAGAGGTCCACAGAAGAACAAGGGAGTGAAAGCATAGCTGTGGGTTGCGAGGATGCAAGGCAGAGACGCCACACTCCCTCGCTCCCCACGACTCTCCCTCATTCAGTCTGTTACTGTCTGCTCCTGTATGTGTGTAAACAGAAGGAGAACGAGGTACTCTAATCCACGCCTCCCTCCAAAAATGCCTAAGAATAGCAGCCAATTGTGTGCCTGCTGCAGCAGAGGCTCGGGGAGATGGAGGTCCTTCATTGGCCAGTAGACATACAAACTAGGCAGGGCTGAGTGTGTTGGAGGCGGAGGTTGTGATATGCACCATGTGCACCAAGTTTGAAGAAGATATGAAGGAAAAGCTTTGAATGGATGAGGGGAGGTTTCATTCATGTAGCCAAAAATAAAAACAGTACACTGCGTACCACAATGTTGTGGGAACAGTGACCATTATGATGATCATAAACAGTAATAATAGAAAATATTTTGACACAGAAATATGCTAAAAGCAGGCTGCCTCACAATAGTGAACATTATGCTACTGTGTAAAAGAAAAAATGCTTTTATGGCAAATTACAGTCATGATATTTTATAACAAAAAATACACTGTGGCTCAGATTTATTGTTTATAAATTTGGTCAATATTTTATTTGTGGAATACATTTTAACAAGGATGATCTTGGCCACAAAATCACACTTTACTTGATTTTAAATTTAGCAGCAAATCTGTGACTGTTAACAGCTTGTGAAAAAGTCCTGAGAAGGATGAAATGAATGAACATTTCCAGAGGTCTCACTGTTCCGCAAAGATCTATTTTAATTGAAACTATCCTCTAAGGTCATCAGTGATGCAGAAACAGTGTCCGCTCTGGCCTTTGTTCCCAAGTGCCAGCATGGATAATTCTTCCCCATTGACTGAAGCTGCTCATTGACTGATCTGCAGCAATGGGGAGGTTTGCCTCCTGTGAAACTCTTGCCACCGCCACGTGAGCGGGTGTAATGGTATATGTATCCAGGCAGGCAATATATGTGATGGGAGGCAAGGCGCCCAATGTATGTGATGTCGAAGAAGTGTGTATACGTGTGACATGTATGTGTATGTTAGCATGAAGAGCACGTGTATGTTGTGTGGGCGGTCTAATCGTGGAATCACATGAGTGCTGGGTTCCAGTCTGAGAGGAGGCAGAGGTGGGGGAGGAGAGGGATACATGGAGGAAGGATAGATAGGGAGGAGGGGGCTTGCAGTTTCATCTTCAGTTCCCACTACCTCATTCACATTTTTCTGCACATGAGTGGGGGGAAGGGTGTGTCTGTGTGTCTAGTCTCTATTTGCATGCATGAAGCCATCCCGTTCATTCATGGAGTAAGCCCCTCTCCCATCCGTTGACGGATGGGAGATTCTATTCATATTTTCATGGACGCTGATGGATTCTCTGTATTACTGAGCTTTCAGTTTTGTTTAGGGATCAGTGAAAGCTAACTGCACTTACAGTACATCACACACAATCCCTGGGCTTACTGTTGTACTTGGAGCCCATTCTAATTTGAGCAGAAAACAGCTGTGCCAAAGATCACCATCCATTAATGAAAATCATTAACAAGTCTTATGCATTGTTTTTAATATTTTATAGATTAAAAAAAAAGAATGACGCAAATCATTTCAAAACCAATTCCATTAATTTCAATTTTGAATTTTGGACATTACGTTATCATGTGAAGTACATCTGTGACATGAGAGAACAATGGTGGAAACAATTTCTTGACATACATAGATATTTTACCTCTTAAAGAGTAAAGATTAACCTTATTTAAAATTCTGCATTTGCTATAATTGTGTTTTGCTTCAAAATAGCTTTTTATTACTTTTTTTAATCATTGTATGTGTATTCCTTAAAATGTGCTGGATTTAGCCTGGCTGAGTTCAGTGTTGTCTATTGTATCATGTTCACAGAGTTTGACTCTGACCATCTTAAAAAAGACAATAAGGCACAAATTACTAATCAAATTCTTCAGGGGGGATGAATCACCGCACAAGTTATGTGAGTGCTCTGTACCACAATCTTGCATTGAGCCTATGTTAACTTCTGTAGTGATGTATCTACATTTTACCCTGTGACTTTCAAGATATGGGGTGTACAACTTCTCTGCTCATCAGGCTTTGTATAATGTGTTGGCATTATGCATGTTATACTGG
This sequence comes from Rastrelliger brachysoma, assembly GCA_024605115.1. Taxonomy (NCBI): domain Eukaryota; kingdom Metazoa; phylum Chordata; class Actinopteri; order Scombriformes; family Scombridae; genus Rastrelliger; species Rastrelliger brachysoma. The sequence continues at coordinate 6,778 of JANJYP010168184.1, forward strand.
AAGAGTACCTTGTTGGAAGCCATTTCGCTGACAGAGTGTCGAGTTTTCAGTGTCTCAAGTTGTTCTAGACACCAGTCCAGCTCATCCAGAGTCTCTATGGCTAGCTGCTGGTGAGGCTCCTCTGTACCAGATGAACACAGGAAAGCATTATGTGGTGGGCTCAACTCTTGCACATAGAGATTTCAATCTAATTTCATGTACAGTGCTTTTAATATATATTCCACATTTTACAAATTCAATCACGTTAATGTCCTCAGTGTTTCTCTGTCTTTCTAATCAGGGTAATTACTGATGATACTGATATTCATAAGCAAATAGTCCATTCTAGTACCAGTACCAACCTGCAAGACTGGTCTTGCACATGGATGGTGGATTACTGCCTGAGGATCGCGTCCTGTAGACAAACACAGTTCATACTTAAAGTGAGAGCAAGGAGAGCAAGTGAAGAATGTAATATAACATGACCATATTTTGATGTTACAAGAGGATTTATTGAGTAACCAAGGACATTTTCTAACAACCTACTTGCTAGCTGTGCGATCTTGCTGGCCGGTTATGACGGCAAAGTTGCTTCGGACTGTCCTCAGGCTGGCAAGCACCTGTAGGATTAATAATACAGTGTAGGTTTTCATCAAATAATGGACATAATATTTTAATGTCATGAAAGTACAGATGTCACATCAGTAATAGCCTCACATACTTGCACACAGACACTCACTTTATTCACCTTGAACTATATCAAGCACTCCTGAACACAAATTTCTGACAAGCCTTTGAAACCAGACACTGTGGCTTTCATCCTCCTATTCGAAGCGCCACGCAGAGGCATTCCCCTCTCCCTGTTTGATGTTTTGATGGCATTAATGACACTCCTCTATGTCATGTCTGTCACTCCATCTGTAGCCAAACACTGACTCAGCATACAGAGAGAGCTCTCCGAGTATCCAGTGTCCAAAACTGACCCATGCAGGAGCCTATCAGCTTGAATGCACATTTAAAACAGCATGACCCAGCAGTATTGGATTCACCGCTTCTATCATTGTGTAAAGTGAGCACAAGTGTGACGCACATCCCACGCAAGAGCCATGCACCACCAGCGGGATGCCTGCTCCTGTCGCAGGGCCAACTTAATGCAAAGGGGCTGTTCCGGTGAGGAAGTAAAGCCCTATTCTCATACCATCTGGAGTTTATTATAGTCTTAAAGACCTGCTGTCTATAGCTGACAAGCCAACATGATTTCCTTTATTTGACCATCTGGCAACTATTTTTGGACTAACACATGAAATAAAAGAGGTTGTCTGGAAAGAACACAGAGGACTCACCTGTGCAAATGGTGTGACTATCATGTCTTCTGTGTGCCTGTAGTGCAGAACAGAATACACAGAAAAATGGTTCAATAAAGCATATATAAAACAGACTGCAAGACCAATCTACTGCAATTTATCTGCTACATTTTAGAATCATCTGTAATTATTCCTTTGTCAAAAAAGGCTTAATATGTTTTTAAGACAAAATAAATAGCGTCTTAGTCTGTGGTTTCATGTGCAGTTTATCACAAATAGGGTCTTGAATAATAAAGTAACCAGACAGCTAAAAGGACATAATTAGCTCGCATAACTATTTGTCAGATATACTTGTTTAGAGTTCTGTTTGTCATCACTCTTTAAATATGCAGCTACATCAAAAACAAATATGGCATGCATTGCATATAATAAGGTTGGTGAAGGGAACATATCGAGGTGGGTGATGGGGTGGGTAAAATTAACTGGTAAATATTCACAAGTAAATAAAAACACAATGTGTGTTATTATACTTGGTTGACTCTTACCATATTAAGTAACACATGCAGAAACAAACAAAACAGAACTGGGAGTTTTAAAGGCGAGGGGATCTAACAGGGGTCACAGGTGAAGTGATATTTAGTCACGTTTGTCAGGAAGGGAAGTGGTAAATGGAAATGAAGCCATCTACAGGGAATGCAGGAGAGGGCTTCAGGGGAACAGAGTCAGTGGTTTTATCTTATTCTTATTTCATCATGTTCGTCTCACCGAGATGACAACCAGTTGACTTCCCAGTGCTTCAAGCTTTCTTCCCTTCAAAAACAGATAGGCGAGAGTCGATGAGCAGACCTGTGACTGCTTATTTTACAAATTTAAAGCTGTTTAGACATATTATGAAGTGGGGAACTGGTTTTGGGATATAATGGAAACAGAGTGAAACAGACAAAAAAGTCGCTCCTTCTTTCCAATTGTTTGCAATCTTAGAGGAGCAGACTTGACAAACATTCAGGGATGGAAACATAGCTGGTTGTTGTGAATGTTGCTTTTCAAAACTGAAGACACACACAATGAACTGTATGTTTTAATATCGCCTTTGAGCTACTGAATTTGAAATACAGGGACAAGAAATGCGCTAAAATTTGCTTCAGGTAGACAACTAACAGATTTGAAAGATCTCAGAGTCATGAAAGAGCAAGGAAGTCACCTAAAAAGTAGAGTCTTCTGGCTTCAGGGGTCTCTGAGAATCCAAAGAAAATGCCAAAAAGACTACTTTTATACACACGTGTGTATGTATCATTATGGATTCTAAATCTCACCTTTTATGCTATGTGAGTATAGACTGCATCTATGACCTCAAGCACACTACATGCAGCACTGTTGACATTGTGCCTTTATCTCTGCATAGTGGGTCACTTTTTGTTTCACTGTAGGTTTCATCATTTCAGTGAGAACTTCAAAGCTGAATAGTCTGACCTCAGATCTGTTTTTTTTTTGTTTTGTTTTTTTGAAGTTGTGAAAAGATAAGTGCACAGCATGAAAACAGCGCATCACCAAGGAACATGTATTTAGAAGTAATTCAGAGAGGTTTATATGATGCTTATGATAATACTAAAATCTAAAATATTGTATATTATGGATTAGAGTGACTCCTGATCTCAAAGACATACAGTAGCTACATCAACAGTGTAGGCAGACAGGTTGAAGATGAACTTACAGGTCACTGGCTGTAGAGGAGTTTCTGGAAGGACCTTTGGGTGACAAGTCAAAGTCAGAGTCCGAGCGGTAGAGGAAGGATTCCCGCCGCTGGCTGTGAGGGAAGTTGGCCTGTATGACCACACCGGAGCCAGGGCTGGCCTGGGGGTCCAGAGGACTGCGCCCCACCGACAATCCATTCTCTACATCAAAACTGTAGAGAAAAGGAAGAGACAGAGAGAGAGAAAGAGTTTATTGAGGGCACAGACTCAAGATACATACTTAAGATATACAATTTTAAAATGTTTTTAAAAACACAGATAGGAAACAAAAGAAGCATCCATCCATCTACCCATCCACAACATTCCTGCCACTAGTTTGAACATATGGCAAATAAGGCACCTGTGCATATGTACAACAGGAAGCATATTGTCCTGTAGGACTACGTTTCTGGATATATCAAATGCAGTACATCATCTTTTGAATGTTAATAGCATCAGACAGAAACAACTGCCAACAGTGTTATAAGTTATTTATACAGACTGACTGGACATAATAATTTGAGCTGCGACTGCGGTGTCCATTTGCACAAATTGGTATCAGTTAGTCCTGCAGGACATGTGTACGTGGTTGCGTGACAAAGAATGGATCAATAAGGGTTGACCAGACTACCGATTTAGTTTGGTGACAAAAATGTGTGGTTGAAGACTAACAAATCAGAATACAAGATCCCAGTTTCCATTTCAGCGGACAATGAGTGGGAGAATATGAAGAAGGAACATAGAACAGTCCATATTTAAAAATATCACAAGTCAGTACACAGATCACAATAAGAGCTAAAAATGACAAATTTAGGAGGGTGACCAAAAGGATATGATAGTGTGAAATACGTGGGAATACAAGTAACACTAACATGCCCCTCGCCACAGCCTAAAATTGGCACTCCATTTAAATTTATACAACAATGGTGACATGAAAAAACAACAAAATTAGACTGAAAACACAATGAGGAAGTGTTGAAAGCCACAGACAATAAATCACTGCTGATTTTGCTGGCTGCATGTGAACAATCTTCCTGCTGCAGCCGAGCTGATCATAACTGACCCAAAAGGCCATTTAAAACAAATCTATCATCAATGCTAAAAAAACAAACAGTAGATGGCAGACAATTGAACTGAAGACTTTAAGCAAATCAAGAAAAGTCAGTGTGTCTGCACATACTTGAAATAAACAGTCACACACTGATCAGTCTGGAAACAAATAACTAAAACATGGACTACATGATGTGTGCTTCATTAAAAGGTGTGAAGCCTGCATGCCTGATGTCAGGCATGTGTGTGAACATCCAGAGGAGGTCTACATGGGTGTGCAGTGAAGGACTGTGAGTGAACAGTGGGTATAAAATTAGCATCAGAGCATTGACGTGGGGTCATGTGAGTCTAAGTCTAAAAATAGCCCAGCACTCAGGTGAGGAGGAGTTCCTCCTGATCAAACATGATCCGACTATGGAGAAAAACACCAAATAAAGGCACGATGAGGCCTCCCTTCACAGTCTGGGCACGTTTCTGCCTTGATCCACATCTCTACTTTCCCACAGCCACTCTGCCGACATGCAAACCTGGAGAGACTCTGTCAGCCTGTAGTTCAGTTTGGCAACACTTCTCCTTTTCTAAACAGTCTGAGGATCTCCAGAGAAGAAATCCAGGCTTTAGCAAAACAATCATTAGCAGAACGTGGAGGATTTTGGATGGGCAGATGCAAAAAACACACTCAATCTTTCTCAAATAAATACTCTGGGGGAACCGATAGTCAAATATATATATAAAAAAAAATCTGGAACTCAGGGCAAACACAAACTGGAATTGAGTGCACAAGTGATAAGATGGAAACGTCTGTTAATGATAAGTGTGGGAAATAACAAAACACAATACAAATACATTATTATAGTCACTAATAAGCTATATCAACAAGTACCCAACACAGCTCTAAATACACACGCAGCTGTGTGAGCTTCATATGCTACATTACAAACCACCTGTGATTTTGTTTGCTCAACAATATAATAGAATAGATATTTTCTAAGGCAGATGTTTTGTCTTGAGCCCAGGTGTAATTAATAAGATTAGCAAAGACAATGCCAGAGTCACCTAATTAGCCACACCTAATGCTGTTATCCTTAATGTTATTAGTTATACCTGTTTGTTACCAGGAGAGCACGTCTGAGATTAATGAAAACTATACCACTTTACTGAAACTGAACTGAGATTACCGAAATCTAATCAACAGATGCTTTTCACACCATTCAGTTTGACTTGTCAGAGTAGTAAAAGCACAGCTGTGAATAATAACACTGATGATGGCTGCATTGCAGGACTCTGGTATCATCCTTCTTAATTTGATGCAAAAATCATTAGTGTGATTATTTACACCTGTGTTTTTCCTACTTTGGCAAGTCAGTGAAAAGTGTCAACAGGTTAGTGACTAATTAGTTGATTTGTTGATTAGTTGGATTGACACCCTGTT